>APFE030852034.1:233501-317593 GCA_000404065.3 Pinus taeda
TCAAGTGAAATGGAACAACCAATGTAACCATGTAAGCATCCTAGCTGCTGTTTGATTTCTTCCCACATGCTTTCTGATACGCAGGAAAAGGAAAGAATCGAAAGGCAACTCCCATGGAAATTTGAACCCAAGCTGACTGCTGATAAACTTGCAAAGCGCAAATTGACTGTATGACTGCAAGAATACTACAAAAGGATCTTCATAAACATAGCTCTGGTCCAAGTAATCTTCATAGCTAGATATCAACACTTCCCTCACATCTGTGTTGTGTTTCTTTGGTGATTGCAACAAGCTATCAAAAGGATCCTGAAATTCATGAAAAACCAAACTCCGTTGTTGATTACAAACAGAACAAAAATCTCCTTCATCAATCTCCTCATATGACTGCACACCTTGATGAGGGCTTTGTAATGAAAAATCTGTTAAATAAGAGAATGAAGGCGACCTTTGAAGAGGATTATCATCAATATTCTTTTCCAGCACATGGTTAACTAATGAAAGAAAACTTTTACAGCAAACATCATCTAACACACGTGCAATAGGATCATCAAAAACTTGAGAAGACTGCTGCAACCCATTTTCTATTGGTTCCAATGTGATTACATAATTGCCTACATGCTGCTCATTCATTACTGAAGATGTATTATGCAAATTTCCCTTCAAAAGATGAAATGATTCAAGAGGTCGCGCCCACCCAAGAGGTCGCGCTTTTGCAGGAGGATTTTGGAGGCCTTACCGGTGTCGGAATTGGGTGCAGGATAGCTCGTTGGAAGGGTCTTTGAGTCTACTTTCCAACCCCACTAAAAGTTTTCAATTTGAAGTTCATTTTCCTTGTCAAAAATCAAATCTCCCAAGACTAGTCAAAAAGTGCCAAATGAGGCTGCCTCAAGGAAGAGTGTTGTTGCAGTCAATTTTTGAATGCCTTCCTCAACGCCAAATTGAGCTCATGATAGCTCATTGGAAAGCTCTTTGTGTCTAGTTATAATGTTACCCATCCAGAAAATCATTTGGCCAACCAAGCTAGGAGAAAACGTGATTTTCCCAAGGTCACTTCAGAGGTGTCTTTGATTCTCCTGAGGCAACGGTATTCTTGACATTTCTCTCAAACCATGACACCTGTGCAAAAAGTAAAGGAGGTTTTTCTTCTTTGGCATGTTGTGGACAAAAACCTCTCTGAGGTTCCCAAAATTCATCTTTGATTTCTTTGGAACATTATTTGAGTGCGACTTGTCCCGATGTGTGAAACAAGGAATTTTGTCGAAATGGAGCGAAATGAAGGGGATAGGGGGCTTCTAAATTCTTGGGGAAATTTTTGGGAGTAGGGAGGGATGTTAGGAGCAAGGGAAAGTGGAATCTCAGAGATTGAGTGAGGGGAAAGGGTCCAAAAGGGCAAAACACAGGCCCAACCTAGAAAATTGCCAGGTTGTAGCTAGAAACTAGGGTTTGTGGAAAAATGAGGAATTTGGCGGATCTAAGGGATGGGAAGTGTTTTATAAGGTACTTTAAGGATAGGGGAAGGTTTATGAACATCTGGATACAATTTTTGCTGATGATTTAACCGTCCAAGAGAAATTGGCGTCAAAACCCTAGGAGAGGGAAATGAACTTGCCTAGGCACAACTGAAGCATGGATAAGATGTAAAATGACTCATTAGACACTGACATGATAATAAAAACCCTATGAATGATGATAGAATCAGCTGAATAGTGACATAGATTGGCATTTGGCCAACTTAAGAAGAAGTTAAAGCAAACCCTAGACCTAATGCCTAGTGACCAAATTTTGCTTGAAGACTCACTGAAATGACAAAATTTGACCTTGACACTTCAAAATCACTTTGTAATAGCATATTTGATCACTGGAGGAAGGCTAGAAAGACTGACACTAACACCTAGTTCTGTTGCAACATTTGGAACACCGAATAAATGAACTACATGACTCATTGGAAGAGTGGTTTGTATATCTATAATCCAGGATTTTTGAAATGGAGATCGAATTGAAAAACATGATCTCTAGGATATGCACAAGCGTTGAAAGTAATGATGGAAATTAAGCCCCTCTATGCTTCAACTCTTGTTATGTTTTAAGTTATCTCGATTGCTATATGTACTGTTATATACACTATTGTCTGATGCATTTTGTTTTACTATCTAATGATGTATTTTTACTGTTGTTGCATCTCACTTAGCACCATACCGCCAGCTTACCATCATATTTGAAAAAACCACTCTACCACTCTGGTACAGGGCCATACGGCCCCCATTCATATAACGTTCTTTGTATACTTAATACTACTCTCTGCATACCTCTCCCTGCATACCTATACCACTCTCCATATATGTTAACCATCTCTCCCCCATATGATTCTAGTCTTTGGAACATCATGGCTCTTTTAACACTGGTTTCCCTCCTCCATACGTATATTGTTCCTCCTCCTCCCTCTCCTGTTTCATTAGCACAAAGTTAACAGTGTCTCCATAATATGCTCAGTTCATAATAACGTTTTCTATATAGTCCAGCACATACCCCCCACCGCATATACCCCTACCCCATATACACCTACCCCCAATAACACCTTCCCCCAAATAACACCTCCCCCAAATAAATCTATTCCATATATCAAAATTAGATTTCTTTTACCATTAGGAGTAAAATTTTGCAGCATAAGTATTTTTCTACAGTACACAGATTTTATAATGCATTCATTGATATCTATTGTGAGAGTGGTCCTCAATGGGAAGGAGAATTATCCTGAGTGGTCTCGAAATATCAAACACACTCTCATTTTTAGTGAGCTATGGAAAGGGATGTGTGTTGGAGAAGGAGACAAAGAACTAAAAAAGTCTACCTCAGACACGAAATTCACCATTTGGGAAAATAAGAAAAACTACACCTATGCCTTGATTGCAACATCTATAAATGAAGAGGTGAGTCACCATATTTCACCATTTTCAAATTCTTTCGAAGCCTTACAAAAATTGAAGGAACTCTATGACTCACACTCTTCGCTTGAATTTTGTCAACTCATGATTAAATTGTTCGACTTTGAATTACAAAATGATGATCCTCTTGCTCTAGCAGCACAAGTAAAATCTATTATGCATGATATCAAAGTCACTAATGTTGAACTAGACATTCCTTTGGTAGCTTTTTTCAAGGCACTTTATCCCACTTATTCAAATTATCTTGATTCATTGCAAGCAAATGGAAGCCTCAAATAAATTACCTTTGACTTCCTTGTGAATAAATTTGTTGAGAGAGAGAAATATTCTGGGAAGAAGACAACTCCTCAGTCTTCTGACGATGTTGTGTGTCTTGCACATAGAGAGAAGAATCTTGCTTAAGATTCTTCTAGAGGAAGAGGTGGTCGAAGAGGAAGAGGAGGAAGAAATGTCAGAGGCAGGGGGGGAAAACACTCTCAAGGATAAAAGTTTGAATTGCATTGCATAGGTTGCAATAGAGATGGATCACATGATGCATCCACATGCAAGTTGCCTCGGGAAAGAATTCAGCAAGAAAGAAATCAACCCAAAGGTAAAGCTAATGACAAAGAGAAAGGTAAAGCACCTGAATCCGCTCACTATGTTGTGGAACATTGTAATATTAGAGTAAATGAAGACTTCTTTAATGATTCACTTGCTTCTTGGAAAAACTATTGGTTGTAGACAAATGAAAACTCAAGCCATCGGGGCTTGGCACAATTAGGCTCAAATTGCTTGGTCTTCTAGACTTTCTTCTGCATGATGTTTTATATCTCCCACCTCTAAGGAGAAACTTGTTTTCCTTTCTCCACATCCATCAGAAAGGACACTCCATTCATATGTTTGATGGCAAGGTTGACGTGAGAAAATCATCAAATCACTCACTTGTCATTACGGGGATAGAAGAAGAAAGACTTATTAAGCTGCAAGGTACCTCTGCTTGTGCACAAAATTTCTCATACAATTCTCATTATGTTGAAGGTAGATTTCCATCAACTCTATTATGTCATGCTATATTTGGACACTTGAACTATCACAACCTTCACCTGTTGAAGAAAAATGGTGTTACTGATTTGCCTCCAATTCCTAGGAAACTTAAACAATGTGATGCTTGCATTCTAGAAAAGCATAGAAAACAATCTTTTCATGATTCACATTCCATAGCACATAGAAAACTTGAACTCATTCATTTAGATTTGTGTGATCCAATGCTTGTTCCTTCTATGAATGGAAATAAATATATGATGACATTTATTGATGACTACACCAGAATGTGTTGGGTTTATTTATTGAGGAACAAATCTGATGCTTTTCAAACATTCAAGAACTTTAATACATGGATTGAAAATGATGCACAATATCATATTCACTCTATTCACACCGATAATGGAAAAAAATACACTTCAAATTAATTTTAAAACTATCTTTGTGAAAATGGGATCAAACATCAAACAATTGTACCTTATAATCCCCAACAGAATAGAGTAGTTGAAAGAATGAATAGGAAAACCTTAAATATGGTACATTCCATGATGTTTTTCAAGAATGTAAAATTGATGTTTTGGACTGATGCAATTCTATGTGTTGTATATGTAAAGAATAGGTGTCCATCTAATGCTATTAGAAACAAGACTACTTATCAAATGTGGTATGACCACATTCCTTCGGTAAAGAATATCATGGTCTTTGGTTCCACTTGTTATTCCTTGATACCAAAAGTACATAGAAATAAACTTGGTGCAAGGATTCATAAGTGTATCTTATTGGGGTATTCAAACACCTCCAAATCATATCGTCTCTATGATTAATTTAATAAAAACTTTGTTGTATATAGAGATGTAACCATTCTTGAATTTTTCCAAAGTTGACAATGTTGTTAAATGGAAATGTGATCACTTGGATAGATTCGCAAATGAAAAATGATTTCAAGAATTTAATAATCAGATTCCACATCTTGAAGGGGGGATTCCTATACTAGATCAATCTGTGGAATCTTCTTCTGAAGCACTCTCTCCTCCACATGAAACTCCAACCACTGATGATACTTTGAGTGATGTGATTGACAGAATTGGGAGACTCAGTCTTGATTCAATCCCAACTCAATCAACTGAGTAGTCTGGACCATCTCAGAAAGGTCCCCCAAAGTGGATGACAAAGACACGTGAAAGTATTCATCCTGATCAAGTTGGAAAGGTAGGAACAAGAAATTCAACCAGTCAAAATGGAGGTGATGTAGATGATTCTGATTCACCTATTGTTATGGATGTTTCTTAAGATTGTGAATTGAATTTTTCTATAGATTTTGAACCAACTTCCTTCAAAGAAGGCACTTCTCATGATGAATGGAAAGAAGTGATGAAAAAGGATTATGATGCCTTCATAAAGAATGGAACTTGGAAGCTGGTTGATCCTCCATTGGGAACCAAACCAATTTGCTGCAAGTGGGTCTACAAGAACAAATATAGAGTTGATGGATCACTTGGCAAGAAGAAAGCCATGCTTGTGGCAAAAGGTTTTTCATAGAAGGAAGAGATCAATTATGAAGATGTTTTTTCCCCCATAACAAAATGAGCTACCATCTGTACACATTTTTCCCTAACAGATCTGAACATATGGAAAGTCCAACAAATGGATGTAAAAAATGCTTTCTTAAATGGAGATACAAAAGAGAATATTTCCATGTCCCATCTTGAAGGATGTTTTTTGAAAGGACATCAACATAAAGTATCTAAACTTGTAAAATCCTTGTATGGCCTCAAGGAAGCACGGAGAGCCTGGTATGAAAAGTTAATTGAACATCTTCTGAAACTCAATTTCAAACATTATGATCTAGATGATGCAACTTCGTTTGTCAAAAAAGTTGGCAAAACAGTTGTATATCTTGTGGTTTATGTATATGATATTTTGATGCTAGGGAACACCGATAGCTACATTGCATCCATAAAGAAGGAGTTGAGGAAAGGTTTTCAAATGACTGATTTCGGCTATGTTCATTACTATCTTGGTATTGAAGTAACTCAACATCCGAAGTCTATATTCCATTCTCAAAATAAGTACATTGGAGATCTGTTGAACAGGTTTGGCATCGCTGAGTGCAATCCTCTAACTACTCCAATGGAACAAAACTTAAAGCTCACATCTACTGAAAGAAAATAATTTGAGGATGCAACAAAGTGTAGGCAGCTTGTAGGAATTATCAACTACCTAACTACTACCAGAACAAACATTTCATTTATTGTTGGAATCCTCACCAAGTTTATGCAAAAGCCTTGTGAGGGACATTGGTCTGCTGCAAAAAGAGTTCTAAAGTACTTGAAGGGAGCTGAAGACTTTGGAATCAAGAGTACATAGGTGGGCGACTTCATCTTGATTGGATACCCTGGTTTAGAATTCGATGGAGACAAAGAAACAGGGGTATCTACTTCTAGTTATACTGTGGGTCTTGGATCAGGAGTTATCTCCTAGAGATCAATCAAACAATCAGTTCCAATAGATTCCACAACAAAGGAAGAATATGTGACATCAGCTAAGGAAACAAAAGAAATAATGTGCCTCAAGAAAATTTTGGAATATTTTCAAGTAAAACAAGTACATTAAACTCCACTAATGATTGACAACACCTCTACAATAAAGTTGGCCAAGAACCCAAAGTTCCATGTTCGAACAAAATACATCAATACAAAATACCATCTAATTCGACATCATGTTGAGCCCAAGGCAATCCATCTACGCCATTGTTCCACTAATGAGAATATTGCAGACATCTTCACCAAAACACTTGGAAGAGAAAATATTGAAAGATTTAGAATGATGCTTGGACTCACCAACATCCCTTCAGATTAAGGGGGGGAATGTTGACACTTAATCATGGGGATTGGGTGAAAAGTTGTAAATAATGTAAATAATAAATAATGAAAGAGGAAGAGTCATCAGTAGGTGAAACTCAAGAGTCACTCCCTGATGTATATAACTATGAACAATCTAAATGAATTAACATAGTTCATTTGAGGACTTACCTTCTAGCCTGACACAAACAAAGTATAACTAGAACCAAACAAGTAGGTATTTCCTTATGTGTAAAAACCTTAAATCAAGAACCAAACTAACAATTGACAAGAATGCACACTTGTAAGCGAAGTAGGGGACATCGATGACTCAGATGCCACCTCATCTAGACAGGGTTCCCATGGAAAAAATCACTTCCCTTCTGTAAATTACATTACCAATTCCATACCACAGCCAAACTCCGAATGTCTGATAGCACACTGCGCCACACTCCATAAATTACCAACAGATGCCAGCTCTTGCAAAATTCAAGATGGAATGAAATATCACACAAGGTTCATTATACATTCCTCTACACAAGGTGCATAGAGAGGATGGGGAGGTCAGTCCTCACGCCTCCGGCCATGCACCTCTCATGAAATCCGACATGTTCCTTCTGGAACAATATAAACTTGGTAAATCACCCTCGTCAGGGAGGCCTCTTCCAAAGCCACAATCCTTAAAAATTCCTCTAGGCTCATGTCTTGTGGGGGTGGAGGCTAGCTCGGGATTAGTTCTTCACCCTAATGTACACTACCCCAGTTTGTAAGTTTGTCGTTGCTTTGCTACCTTCTTGGTCTATGTGCTCAGTGATTAGATATTAAAAGGAGGGAAACCTAGAGTGAATATGTTCACCAATAGTCTCAAGTTGGCAACTCTTAATCACTCTTTTTGGGGGATACATATTGATTATTATTTGCAACATGGTGATTGTGATTTTCGAATCGCCCGTGAATTACATCTTTCTCATTCCTAATTCCACAACAATTTGTAATAATTTCTTAATCATTAGGAATTCAGCCACATTATTGGTCGAAATGCCACACATGGCTACGTAGAACTTCACCACTTTCCCCTTCTCATTGTGGATTACTACCTCGAGACCTGAAAGTCCCGAGATGACTTTAGAGGTGCCATCAAAGTTGAGTTTGTAGAATCCTCGAGGAGATTGAAGAAAGGCATTGGGTGATCGATCCCTCATATGGTGGACGTTTGTAGGTCCCGAAGAAGTGTAGTCTAGACTTAGATCTAACTCTATCAAAATTTCAAGTTTCCTTCCTTTCACTTTTCAATCCTCTTCCATCTAGCAAGAAATGGAGATGGTTCGCTTGATATTTCGCATTACCGTTTGGTCAGTCGGTATGTTTTCTTAATGGAATACTACTTGATTTCTTGCTTTCCAAAGATTCTAGAGGAAAAATCCATAAGAGATACACCATGCCATGTTGACAATGGTGTTTTTCAAGAAGTTCTATTGCCACATCTCAAGTGATTCTTTCAAACTATTTTCTAACTAGTTGCTTGCCCGAAATAGATAGGTTATCCGGTCTCAAAGCTCTTATGCTTTTGAGAAAACGTTCAGCAAATGGTCAATATCTTCCTCCTCATTACTACACAGAGGGCACTGAGAAGGACCACAAAACCATTTTTTCATAATTGTATCCCATGTCAGAAGCTTACATTGCCCGATTAACCAGAGAGAGAATTTAAACTTTCACCATAGCTTTGAGTAACATATCTATTTCCATAAGGGGTATGGAGCTTGATTACCTAAAATGGATATAATCAAATAAGCCTCTTTAAGAGAAAACATACCTTTTGGGAGATGACCCCTATTCAATTTGTCAGGTTCCCCATTAGTGAGAATAGGACATTGTCAGAGGATCAAAGTGAGATCCTCCAAATCTAGGGGTGGATCATGAGCTGGCCTATGCTCTGAAGACTTCTATTGTTGCCACTTTCCATCTGTTTAGTTTCATTCCAAAATTCCTTTACTTTCCCTACTCTTGGGTGAGTGGTGAAAGCTTGAATGTATCAAAGACTATAATCTAGGACTAATCAGGTGTGTTTCTTCCATTCCACGTCCAAAAATCTAGCCTTACATCCATCTCTGAATTCCTGGAAGTCATAGTCCTATATCAGAGCCCGGTTTTCTTTCACCTAGTTCCAGATGCAAGATCCATTTGGTAGGTTTTGGTGGGCATTCAGAGGATCCTGCCGACCATAAGTAGCATAATTAAATAACCATATCACCTTCCATATCTCCTTACCACCTTGCCACCACCTGCACCAGTCCCATTTCAGGCAATCGTAAGATTTTTAGAGAATAATTTTGATAAGAATACCTAGATATCTGGAGGAGGATAGAGAGTGAACTTCTTCATGGGCCACCAATATACCATCCATGATCTTCTAACCTTCCACAAAACATGACTGATTTGGCTTGATTATCTCTTTAATAAGGGGCTTTAACTGTCAGAGTATAATTCTTGAAATAATTTTATATATAACATTACAGAGGGAAATTAGAAAGAAACCACTGGGATCATATGCCACACCTTTCTTTGGAATAAGCGTGAGAAATGTTGCATTCATCCTTGACTAAAGTAATTTAGAGGAGCGAGGGTCTTCCACTAGTTTGTGGATTTCTATTCCAAGAAAGTGGCATCCTGATTTAAAAAATTCAGAAGTGAATCCATCTAGTCTTGGAGCTTTGTTTGCAGTAACTCCCCGCACAAATTCTTACACCTTTGAATAAGAGATTTGCCTCATGAGATCCCTATTTCGATCTTCCGATATTAATTTTGGGATGAACTATCTGATTCTGGAGATGGGGTCACTCCTATCCACTTTGGGCTTCATGAACAGGGATTGAAAATGCTCAGTCAACTCTTTTGAGATCTCTTCATGTTTCAAAATTCATTGATGTCAGTTCCATTAAGAGAAAATATCAGATTAACTTGCCTATGCTTCAACATGGTTCTATGAAATAATTTTGTATTACACTCTCCCACTTTAAGCCACTGAACTCTTGATTTTTTCCTCCACATGATATTGATTTCCTCCTATTTTTGTCATTGTTCAAGGTCATTGACAACCTATCCCTCCTGAACAACAGGATCTTCAATTCTTCCTTCCAGGATGATTTTTTGTTGGATTATCTGCACAGATTCCTCCAACCTTTATTTTTCCTGATGTATCTTGCCAAAATCATATGTGTTCTAATATTTTATTTTCCCTTTTAATTCCTTTAGCTTAAGCTGGAAAGTTCCCATACGGTTTTGGCTAACTACTTCTTGAAAGTGCTAGACCCAAAAACATGTCAAGGGTATCTCCCTATTAAGAAGTCCTAATTAGACCTCACACCATTTTATGTAGGAGTCCTAGCAGTGGGTCATAAGGTAATGCCTTGACCATGGTTTCACACAGAGGCAAGTCGAATAACTCTGTTAGCAGCAATGGTGTGGCTGATGTAGTGAGTTAAGGAAAGTGTATGAGAGGTTCCAACACTTCGAAAGGGGAAGGAGGTGAAGGTGAGTTCTAGGTTGAAAGGGATCAGTCCCAACCTGGCTAGGAACACACAACACAAAGGACATGCACAACTTCTGACGTAGCAGTCCACTCGGATGTGATAGTCACATCATACAAGGTAATATAGCACGTATAACACTCATAGATTAGTCTGAGATGAGTGTGATGGCTATTATAGAAAGGTTTAAGTGAAAGTTCTGTCTGATTTCTGGAAAAGAAGTCGACACGGACGGTGAAAATTTTAATAACATATGCAACACATTAACAACAAGATTCATATAATTGCATGTGAATTAGTTCATACACAAGTATGTAAGTTAAGCAACACATATCATTAAAGAAACCAAAGCAAAACAACTACAATAACAACATATGCATGAAAATGTGCTGGATCTTATTATATAAAGAAGTGTAAGTCACAATCATACAATACATCCATGTAAACGTGCTAGCCCCAACGGTGGAACGTTATAGCCACATCCACCTGCTCCTCCAAAGAGATGTACTAGCTTCGTGTAGTGGAGAAGCCAAGGCATGTTACAATACTGTCCTAGCCTTGTTCAAAATAGTCTTAGTAGAAGCTTGGCTGACCAGACGCCCATACAATGAATTATGAGGGACTATTTATAGCAAACAGTGGGGTGACCCTTGACATTCTGATTTGTGACAGTTCAACTACCCTCATGACTCTTCACCTACTCTATGACTATTATATCCAACCATTGACACTTGACTTACACTTGACATGACTCAACATTACAATGAACATGTACTCATGTGAGACAACATGGCTTGAGAAAGCCTTGCAAGACATCACTAACACTTAGTCCATTATGATGAGACCAACTCTTTGACATGCTTATGATGGTGAAGCTGGTGAGCTGACGCCAACCTTGGTTGTGCGTGATGGTGTGCATGTACCTTGTAGTGACATCTTACTGAAGTGAACTCTTGCTTTCATTGAAATCGGTGCATTGGCTTAGCCCCTTCATCCAACTCATCTGCTAACATGCGCATGGTCTTCTTGGGTGCGGCTAAACCGGCAACACACTGATGCATAGTGTTAGTGCCTAAATCTATGTTAGGCTGAAGGAAGGAAAAATTCAGGATAACCACAAACCACGTTTCAATCTGGTAGCTAGCCTTACCAGAACAGGAGAGGGTTCTCTTCGGGTCACACTCAGTAAAAATACACAATAAAGTCTGAGATGACTCAAAATGAAATATTGATTTTAGGCTAGTAAATAGATATGGAAAAGGAGATTTTTTAAATGACTGAATTTTATGGGATGTGTGGGGCCAAAGGACCGCATGAGCTGGGAAATTAAATCAAAGACACAGAATATTTCGTGAGGCAAGATAGGCAGGAGGTTTAGCAGCTAGATTTAAATAAAATGGAGTGGAAAGACTACTAAAAAAAACTAAAAAGGGCATACACATAAATCCTTTTCAGACAGAAGAAGATACACAAAATATGAATGCTTTACAAGGCAGAGCATAAACTGGATTCTACCTTTCTTACTTAAGAGCATTCAACCAGAAATGATTATGAATGGATGGTAAACATAACAGAATACATATGAAACATAGAAAAGAAAACACATTGCTAAACTCACACCACAAGGATCTCATAAATCAGACCTGCATCATTCTATTAATCTCCGAGCCAAGACTGTACAATGAGAATAGTGGGTTTTTTCTCCACACTATTCCTAGAAATTCCAACCATTTACAAATGATTTTCAATACCATAAATAACCTCGGAGGTTGGAAAGAAAATCAATTGAAGATAGGGAGCTTTTTAATCATCATTAATGAACTCAAGTCGAAGAGCCAACAATTTGCCAGCATTGCATTTTCCACCCAAATGACAGATGGAGAGGTCTGGGGACTTGAAACTTGTCCAAATTTCTCATCCATGTACCATCATTCATGATTTTTCATGCTGAATCCAAAAATATAATTTTTTTGCAATTTGGATCTCCCTATCATAAGCGCCACGCCACGTGCGTGGCGCATAGAGCCTGTGTGTGGCACTTTTTTGCGGGGAACTTTTGGAGGCCCTCCCAGTGTCCAAATTGGGCGCAAGATAGCTCGTTGGAAAGGTATTTGAGTCTACTTTGCAGCCCAACTAGAATTTTTATATTTGGTGCCAATTTTCCTCTCCAAAACCTTAATCTCCCAAGACTCCTTCCTGTGTGTCAAAATAGGGGCAGAAAGGTCATTTGGTGAGTGTCGTTGACCTCCTCAGCACTCAAAACTTGCTCAAAATTCTTGGCCATGTACCATCAATAATGAGTTTTCATGATGAATCCAAAAATGTAAACCTTTTGTGATTTGGAGCTCCCTATCATAAGCGTCGTTCCAGTGGTGTGACGCATAGATCCCGTGGATAACGTTTTTTACAGGAGACTTTTGGAGCCCTTCCCGGTGTAAAAATTGGGCGTAGGATAGCTTGTTGGAAAGGTATTTCAATATAATTTCTAAAACATATATAATGTTTCCATTTGGAGTTCATTTTTTCTATAAAAAATCAAATCTCCCAAGACTGGTCAAAATGTGCCCAGTGAGGCTGCGTCAAGGAAGAGTGTTGTTACAATCAACTTTTTAAGGTGTTCCTCAACTCCAAATTGAGCTCATGATAGCTCATAGGAAATATATTTGTGTCTAGTTATCATTTTACTCATCAATCAAGTTATTTGGCTAACCGAGCTAGGAGAAAACTTGATTTTCCCAAGGTCACTTTAGAGGTGCATCAATTCTCCCGTGGCAATTGTATTTTTGACATTTATTTAAAACCATGACACCTGTGTAAAAAGTGAAGGAGGTTTTTCTTAATTGGCCTATTTTGGATAAAAATGTCTCTCAATTTTCCAAAATTCATCTTTTCTGGCTCAGAAACATCATTTGAGTGAATTATTGAACCTTTCTTTTGCCTCCAAGTATTATTGAAGCACTTTGAGAACAACAATTTGCAAAACCTAGACCTAGTGATTGAAATGAGTCTTGTCCATTAAAAGATCAAACATTGATTGTCATGGATTTTAATAATTTTGATGAAAAGACCTAAGCCAGTAGGTACAATACATGAGGGGAATGAACTAACAAGACCCTTTCGTCAGATTATGGCATGCCTCTAGCGGAATGCAACTGAGTGAATGGAGCAAGACACCTAAAAATGAGAGGTAGAAAGAGTTTTGATCTTCGATGGAGGACTAACAAGACTGACTCTAACACATAATGTGCATGCTGATCTTCAAGTGTGTGCTGGTGATCATACGCATCAACTTGCCAAAGTACCCATTTGGCTCCAGTTGGACTTGATTCTTGTCTTCACCTTGGTGAGTGCGTTGAATGGGTTGGATTGCATGCATGTGCACAATGACATGCAAGTTGTTGAATCTCTTGCACACGATTAACCACACTTCTCACCATGTTAGCTAATGGGATGGATGTTTAACTTTTCCAGGTGTAGTTTCATCCGTGAGTGCACATTCCACCCACTTTTGTTCCTAATCCTACTCCAACTTATTCATCTGTCTGTTGAGCTTCATGTTCTTCCTAATTTGCTACTTCAGCACATGAAACTCCTTCTTTGTTACATCTTCTACCTTTGCACGATCTTCATGTCACGCCACCACTCCATAACCGAAGTCTCTAAATTTGCTTTCATCATCAATGGACCTTTTTGAGCTTGCAACCTTGTTCCACCTCTATGTTGTCAACAACTCTCCTCTTGAATTCGATGTGTTCGCTACATTCGGTATGTTTCCTTCAGCTGTTGTTCATGATGTTTCTTGTTGTGATGCTACTGTTTGATGTCCTTGTCTACGAACAACTTAATGTCTTGGTGAGTAGGAAATCTCATAGACACTTGATTGACTACATCCCCAAGCATGATTTGAACGGTATCTTTGTCTCTACTCTTCAGGAAACCATTATACTTATACTGCTGAGAGGCAAATGAACACCTGAGATACCTGGAGACATGGCAACACTCATAGCATGTAATCTATTAGTCAAAAACAAAAATGAACATGAGAACTGACTTGCAACATACTTGCTTGAATGATCATGAAGGTTGCACAGTTTCAGCAGGAATGTTAGGAGACCGACTGCCAAGACTACTCAAGGCACAGTTTGGGCTGCTGGAGACTGGCTGACTGCTGGAACTATGTAATGCATAGTCCACACTAGCTGCTAACAGCTGGGATTGTGTAATGCACAATTCCATCTAGGAAGGACTGCTGGCCCAGAGACAGATTTGCATAATTTCTTGGGCCAAGTAGCCACTATCCTCTAGAAATACACAAAACAGTCCTGGGGGCTAGTGCTAGGAAGAAATGCACAAATCTGGAGAGGAATGTGAGCCTTCCTTCCCTAGATTGTGCAATGAAACCTTGGTGAAGGTAGAGTTTTGGCCAAGGTTGGCCCGATTCACTGATGGGCTACTGAAAGAAACTAAGATAGTAAATGGATGGTGACACTGAGTGATAGTAGAAGTGATTGATAGTGCAATCAAAACATGAATGAAAGATTTAGCAAATAGGTCAGCATGCGTGTGAGTGAGATAGTTCGCTGGTTGGGCAAATGTCTATGAAAACCAGTTTCATGCATGAGACAACAACGATATAGAAACGAAAACTGAAACAGAGCTATGAAAATCTAGTATATAAGTAAACGAAAACAAGCGTTCAGAGAAATCAAGCAAAAAATACTCCTACAAGTGAAAACACAAAGCGAAAAAAATGTAGCACAACACATGGGAAGTGGGCTTACGCCAAAAAAGTTGAGCTGAATGTGCCAACTGCTCCTAGATGGGATGTGGGATGTTAGAGCTGTAAGGCTGATGTAAGGAATGAGCTCTGCAATGTTTGGTTGATGAGTTTTGATAACATTGAGGTCGTGATGCCTGATGTAAGGAATGATCTCTGTAATGTCCAGTTGATGAGTTTTGATAACATCGAGGTCGTGATGCGCATGCCACGAATCTAGGGGAAGCGACACTTGGTAGGAGGTTTCAAAATTTATCCTTGCATGTAACCTCCAATTGCTAAACATAGATTTCTGAAACAAGAGATGCCTTTGCATGTTGCGTTGGGAGAAGTAGCCCATACATGTAAGTTTATTTTGCATAGCCACTAAGGGAACTAGTCAACTCAGCTGCACATGCAAGAGACTGCTCGATTGTTAGAGAAACATGTGCATTTGTAGCTAGGAGTTGAGCTAGTTGTCGAGGAGGTTTATGCAATTTCTAGGTGGAGCAGCTGATTGTTACCCATATTTGTGCAAATCCTAGGATGAATATCCTACTACTAGGAAAATTTGCGTAAATCTTTCTAGGAGGGTTGGTAGCAGGATTGCACAATCCTCGAGCCCACAGGCTATTAGAGATGATTATGCCATTTCTGGAGGGAAGTTTGGTTTCCCTACATAAATGCATAATTTTCAAGGGGAAGCTACTCAGCGTGCAGCTGGACCAAATCCAGGTGAGTAGCCTGTGAGCGGGATGGATCAACTGTGATCGACAGGCTACCTTTGTACAAGGAAAACACTTAAAGCTTGAGTACTTAATGAAGCAAGACAAAGTGGAGTCTAGGATTGATAGGGAGGCTCCAAAGCGGGCTAAGGAAAATTTTTTGGAGGGTGGTTGTAGCTGCTACAACACATGGTAGCACACTGGTAGAAAGCCAGCTCTCTCCATAAACCTTGTTCGTGAAAAGTAAGTCTAACACCTCTAAAAGTATTGTTCAGTTCTTATCTCATCTTGATTTCACACTAACTTGATTGTAAGATGTAGCATCCGCCAAGCCCAAGATTGATTAACACAAATTCCAAGCCAAGGCAACATAGTTGTTTCAATTCGGGTTGAGGACTATATAGGTGCACAAGTAGTATAGTCATCAGAGTCTTAGTTTCATCCCTAGTTTTGCTCCACTACTAGCAGGCTTGGACAATAACCCGGTGGAGTCACATAGGAACACAAGCATGGCTCCGCTGCTAGCGAGCCTGATCAGTACCCCGATGGAGTTACTTCAATCACCTCCCTGTGTAAGAAGCCTTTCCCTTCTTTTACCTTTTTCGTTTTTCATTTTGAAGTTTTAACTTTTCATTTTTTCATTTTTTCATTGTGCATAACACTTACTCATTTCATAGGCAGAAGAGGGATCCTGACTTATTACGAGTAGAAGAGGTTGTTCCAGCAAAAAAGCAGTTTATTGTATCTCTAACGTGCTTGTTAAGGTTTTCCCCCTTACATTTCTCTACTTGACTGAGATGATAAGGGTTAACCCAAAAAAGCAATTGACTAGAGAAGGTGACACTAGTTAGCGTGTAAGCATTGTGTTTACTCCAAGGTTCACTTCGAACGATATGTATTTTCCTTTGACGTATCATGGACTAAAAGTAGCAAACTCATCATAGAGAGGCAAGATGATAGATAACCAAGTAGTGATAGATCTACACACCCTCTTGTACTTTACCTAGCTCACTTCAAGATTCATACATGGCTTCATGAAAAACTAACCTATGAACAAAACAAATGAATGAACTGACAATCAAAAAAGCAAAGCAAGAGTAGAAGCAAAAATGAAAGTGAAGCAAGTAAACAAACAAGCAAGAAAACAAACAAGAAAACAAATCACATAAGCAAACAAGCATGCAAGAAACCAATTGGAAGAAAATGCTACTCCTACTCCTACACTAATGGTACATGGGCCGGATCACATGAAGTGATACTTCCAATGTAGCCATCGGCGCATTGGTAGACTCATATGGGTGAAGGCTTGGTCCGTGAGTAACCCAATCATGTAGACCAACATACAAGAAATACATAACAGTGAAGATAGCCACACTTTATGTTTCAAAGTGTCCACAGGACATAACTGAGTGCATGTGTATGACAAACAGTTCGTGGACTTATAATGGTGCTATGTGACACTACATGCAACTTTGAAGAAAAATCACACTCTTGATTAAGACATGCAAGAAAACAAAAGAAACAAATATAACTTGCATCGTGAACGAGTGCTTTCGATGTCAAACTCCTCCAATGCATGAGCAACAGGATCATGAAGTTCGAGTTGAGGAAGTGTGGCCTATGTGTGAAATGGATCTCCAATGCATACAGATGAGTGATGAGGAGCCTTGGGTGATTACAAATTTTCATTATCGAAAGTGAGATTGACCCCAAGAGAGTGAGGGCTTGACATAACCATCAACTTGGGTTGGAGTGCCTCAACAGTCTTGGGTGTCTCAACTTCATCATCAGGTAGATCATCATAAACCAGTGGCTTCAAAAGATCGACTATAATAGATTCATGATCGTGATAAAAAATTGAAGCAAATGGATTATGACCACCATGATCAGAAAAATAAATGAATTCTTCAAAATCCTCATGATTAGATGAATCAAATAGAGGGGTAGATGAAAAGAAAATGAACACATTCTCCATGTTTTCGGAAAAAGAAGATGAAATATCAAGTGTATTTCCATTGAATTATTAGTCCTCTCCATTTTTGAATGATGGACTAACATCTGGTGATTTGTTCGAGTGATCAACAATGGGTCCATCTGTTGATGAAGATACACATGCGGAATCATGGATGGCAGGTTCATGAAAGAGGTTAGGAAAGAACGGAGGGGACTCGAACAAAAGGGAGTCATCCTTCACCAAGTGTTGATGTTCAAGTTCCCACTCATACTCTTCATGAATGAAAGCGCATGTTGGTTGTGCAACACCAACTCTATTAGTGGGTCATTCCTTGTTCACAATAAGTGAAGAGTCTGGAATGGATGAACACAAGGCAACATCATCCGGAGGAACACTTGATGCAAAGGCAGGGTTGAAGAAAATAATGCAGATGGGAACTCAAAGGACTCACAACTAACTCTGCATGAAAATTGAGTGGAGTGATGTAGGGAGGGTGTGAAGGATGAACAGATGTGCGAACATGATCCTTAGCATCACTTAGGGATGGTGGAACTGTTGAATGAGAGGGAGGCAGACATTCCATTGAGACAGTGTATGCTCCCACATGGGATTGCACATTTCCACCAACGAAGAAGGTTGTGCGAGGCTTGGCATAAGGCTTCCTCTTGGGATTGGAAGATTTCTTAAGAAAGTACTCGAACCAGTCCCAAAGATAAGCCAACTTCATCTATCTCCTCAGAGGTTGAAACTGCAAGTCACGGAAGTGCTGCCAAAAATCAATAACAGATTCATGTGAAGCCCTCTGTTGTTGTAATAGTTTCTAATCAAGATGGTCTAGATCAAAGTGATAAAATGTGTCTTCAATAAGATCACAAAAGTGCTCAAATGAGTGCACAGTGTTAGCTGGTAGGCTGAGTACCCAAGTGTGTATGCAAGCATCAACCTGGCCTATTCTTCAGTAAACGTATCTTCCTCATAAATCATGGAAAGAAAGTTATGTAAGTGCTCAGGCTAGGCCACTTCTCCTTCACCATCATATGTGTGACTGGACAAGAGATTGAAAAGCTTCCCCGAGATGGAGACATCTTTGCGATTTAGAAAACACCTCATGGGGAGAAGACTACAAGACTCCATGAAAGATATGAAAAGGTTCAAAACTAGATGAAAGGACACTGCTTGTCATCAGGCCAACCTTATAGCACTAGAAATGTTGAGGGTGCTGGACCCAAGAACATGTCAAGGGGATCTCCCCAGTAAGAAGACCCAATTAGACCTCAGACAATTTTATGTAAGAGTCCCAACAGTGGGTCATAAAGTAATGCCTTAACTGCGGTGTCGAACAAAGACAAGTAGAATAACTCTATCAATAGCAAGGGTGTGACTGATGCAGTGAGTTAAGGAAGTTATATGAGAGGTTCCAACACTTCAAAAGGGGAAGGAGGCGAAGGTGAGTTCCAGGTTGAAAGGGATTAGTCCCAAATCGGTTGGGAACAAACAACACAAAGGACATGCACAACTTTCAATGGAGCAGTCCACTCAGATGTGGCAGTCACATCATACAAGGTAAGATAACATGTACAGCACTCACAGATCAGTCCGAGATGAGTGTGACGGTTGTTATAGCAAGGTTAAAGTGGAAGGTTTGTATGTTGTCTGTTAGAGCAGTCGACATAGACGATGACAAAATTAACAACATATTCAACACATTAACAACAAGATTCATATGATTTCTTTTGAATCAGTTCATACACAAGTACGTAAGTTAAACAACACATATCATTAAATCAACTAGAGTAGTCCAACTACAATAACAACATATGCATGAAAGTGTGCTACCTCTTATTATATAAAGAAGTGTAAGTCACAATCATACAATAAATCCATGTAAAACTGCTAGCCTCAACAATGGAGTGTTACAACCACATCTACTTGCTCCTCCAAAGAGATGTACTAGCTTTGTATAGTGGAGAAGCCAAGGCACATTACAATACTATCCAAGCCTTATTCAAAATAGTCTTAGTAGAAGTTTGTTTGACCAAAAGCCCATATAATAAGTTATGAGGGACTATTTATAGCAAAGGGTGGGGTGACCCTTGACATTCCTCTTTGTGATAGTTCAACTACCTTCATGACTCTTCACCTACTCTATGACTGTTACATCTAACCATTGACACTTGAATTACACTTGACATGACTCAACATTACAATGCAGATGTACTCGTGAGACAACATGACTTGAGAAAGCCTTGTAAGACATCATTGACACTCAGTCTGTTGTGATGAGACCAACTCTTTGACATGCTCGTGATGGTGAAGTTGGTGAGTTAATGCCAAGCTTAGTCATCTGTGATGGTGTGCTTGCACCTCATGGTGACATTTTGTTGAAGCGAACTCTTGCTTTCGTTCCAACCGGTGCATTAGTTCAGCCCCTTCATCCAATTCATTGGCTAACATGCACATGGTCTTCTTGGGTGTGGCTAAAATGGTAGCACACTGATGCATAATGTCTGTGCTGATATTCAAGTGTGTGCTAGTGATCATGCGCATCAACTTGCTGAAGTACCCATTCGGCTCTAGTAGGACTTGCTTCTTATCTTCACCTTGGTGGGTGTTGTGAATGGGTTGGATTCCATGCATGTGCACAATGGCATTCATGTTGTTGAATCACTTACATGCGATCAACCACACTACTCACCATGTCTACTCCGTGTTAGCTACTGGGATGGATCTTTAACTTGTTCGCGTGTAATTTCATCTGTGAGTGTATGTTGCTTCCACTTCTATTCCTGATCTTGCTGCAACTCATTCATTTGTCTCTGCAACTTCATGTTCTTTTTGAGTTGCTGCTTCAGCGCATCCAACTCCTTCTTTGTTACATATTCTTCCTTGACACAATCTTCATGTCATGTCGTCACTCCATAGCCGGAGTCTCCAAAGTTGCTTTCATCATTAATGGACCTGCTTGAGCTTTCAAACTTGTTTCACCTCCTTGTTGTCAACAACCCTCCTCTTGCATTCGTTGCATTCAATGCATTCATTGCATTCAATATGTTGTCTTCAGCTACTATTCATGATGTTGCTACTTGATGTCCTTGTCTACAAATAACATGATGTCTTCATGAGTAGGCAAGCTTATAGACACTTGATCGACTGCATACCCAAGCATGCTCTGAACAGTATCTTCGTCTCTTCTCTCCTGGAAACCATTGTAGCTATACTACTGAGAGGCATATGAACACCTGAGATACCTAGAGACATGGTAACACTCATAGCAAGCAATTTGTCAGTCGAAAACCAAAATGAAGATGAGAACTGACTTGAAACATACATGGGTGAATGATCATGAAGGTTTCATAATTTTGGTCAGGAGGTCGGGAGATCGACTATGAAGACTACTCAAGGCACAGTCTAAGTTTTTCGAGATTAGATGACTGCTCGAACTACACAATGCACAGTCCAATCTAGTTTTTCACTGCTGGGATTGCACAATGCATAATTCTAGTTAGGAAGGACTACTAGCCCAAGGATAGATTTGCACAATTTCTTGGGCCAAGCAGCCACTGTCCTCCGGAAATGCACAAAATAGTCTTGGAGGCCAGTACTAGGAAAGAATGTGCAAATCTGGAGAGGAATGTGAACCTTCCTTCCCCATATTGCGCAATGCAGCCTTGGTGAAGGCAGAGTCTGGGCCAAGGTTGGCCTGACTCGCCGACGCGCAATAGAAAGAAACTAAGATAGTAGATGCATGGTGACACTAAGTCATAGCAGAAGTGATTGATAGTGCATGCAAAACTTGAATGAAAGATTTAGCAAAAATATCAACATGCATGTGGGTGAGGCAATTTGCCGGTTCAGCGAACATCCATGAAAAATAGTTTCATGCATGCGACAGTAGTGAGATAGCAACGGAAAATGAAATGGAGCTAGGAAAAGCTAGTATATATGTAAATGATAGTAATCATTCAAACAAATCAAGCAAACAATACTCCTACAAGTGAAAATAGGAAAAGTGAGAGAAATGCAGCACAAGGCATGGGAAGTGGGCTTACCCCAAAACAACTGAGCTTAATGTGCTGACTACTCCTAAATGTGATGTGGGATGTCAAAGCTGCAAGGCTAATGTATTGAATGAGCTTTATAGAATCCGATTGATGATTTTTGATAACATCGAGGTCGTGATGCGCATTCCATGAATCTAGGGGAAGCGACACTTGGTGGGAGGTTTTAGAATTTCTCCTTGCATGTAACCTCCAACTGCTAAACATATATAGCTGAAACAAGGGATTCCTTTACATGCTGCCTTGGAAAAAGTATCCCAAGCATGCAAGTATATTATGCATAGTCCCAGAGGGAGCCGGTGAACTCAACTGCACATGCAAGAGACTGCTCAACTCATGGAGAAAAATGCACATTTCTGGATGGGAGCTAGGTTGGGTGTCCAGGAGATTTGTGCAATTTCTAGGTGGAGCAACTAACTGCTACCCAGATTTGTGCAAATCCTGGGCTGAATAGCCTGCTGCTAGGAAAATTTGCGCAAATCCTATTTGGAGGGTTAGCTGGCAGGATTGTGCAATCCTGGAGCCCAGCAGGTTGTCAGAGAGGATTGCACAATTTCTGGATGGAAGGATGGTTGACCTTTACAATTGCACAATTTTCAAGGGGAAGTTGGTCAACCTGCAACTAGACCAAGTCCGGGTGAGTAGCCTATGAGGGGGATGGATTAACTGTGATCGACATGCTATCTTTGTGCGAGGAAAAATCTTGAAGCTTGAGTACTTGATGAAGCAAGACAAAGTGTTGTGTAAGGTTGGCAGGGAGGCTCTAGAATAGGTTAAGGAAACATTTTTGGAGGGTGGTTGTAGCTGCTACAACACCACTCTTATATATTTCCACCATGTTTCTAGCTTGGAAATAAAATCAGGCTTTTCTAAGTAGAAGGACTCAAAGCGGAATCAACGAATCGAAGGAGCCATATTGAAATCAATTTCTAAACTTATTGGCCAATGGTCAGAGCCAACGAAGGGGAGGATTGAGGCATGGAAAAATAGATTGTCCTAGAGGATATCATCGGAAATGAGAAAATGATCCAATCATGGTGTTGTTTGGTTCTTATATCCTTGTCTATTGTTCCATGTAAAGGATGCATTGATAAAATCAACATCTTCAACTCCCGCGGCTTAGATAGTCTCTTGAAAGGAGGAGGAGATTGGAACCTATCTTCTGACATCTCCCTTCTTCTCTACCAAGTCCTTGATCAAATTAAAGTCCCCAACTAGGATTGAGCTAGTCTTAACAAGCAAATATTTCATATGTCATAGACTCCTTGAAAGTCTGATTTATTCCCCTAGCAACATGCGGCCATAGAATCCAGTCAGCTAGACCTTTTTTGCAGAGCCACTGCACTCAAATTTACTTGAAAGGGTGTTGGGCAAGCCTGTCCAGTTCTAGACGGAAATAGATTTGGAATCCCAAAGGATTCCTATCCCACCAGCACTACCGCTTGCGTCCAATGCCAAAAACTGTGTCGTCGACCAACTTCTACCCATGATTTCACTAAGCTTTTCCATCGTTACTTCTGTTTCCTCGAGAATTATGCTATCTAGTCTCTCCTTTTGAATATGTTAGTTCAGGTACCTCAACTTACCCTTGGAGTGAGGCCTCTTACATTCCATGACACCAGCTTCATTGGGGTCAGGGTGGGGGAGAGTGTTGGTAATTCTCTATCACAACATTGGTTTGGCTTGAGTTCAATAAGATTGCCCTTACTTCTCGAACCACTTCACTAGTGGGTCACCTACCTTTCTTCCTAGAACTCGAGAAATATTCCACTCACTTGTTGGGAATTTCCTCATCTCATACAACTATGGTCCTCTAAGGGGGTTTTTTCCATTGGTGGTTGATGTTGTTCCTAGTATCTGTAGATTTGATGGAATTGATCTAACTGGTCCTCAGGAATTTCAGTCAATCCATCTGTGTCCTAGCTGTGCAAGTATGCTACCATGACCATTTTGTTTGAGTTTAGTTGGTCCAATTTAACATCATGTTCCATGGCATGTTGGAAATGGGAAAGGACTTGTTAAACTTATTTTTCTACTGGCTATGTATCTATTGATTTGTGTTTTCTTGGTTGTTTATTCTTAGGGTTCTCTTTATCAATCTCAAATTCCATTGTTGCTTGTGAAGGTGGTGCCTCTCTAGGTGTCTTTGGTTGTTTATTCTCGCTTCGCTCCACTAGGAGGAAAAAATGATTGTTCGAAGGGTGACTAAAGGTCACCTGAGGAGGGCTTAGAGGCACCTGGGGAGGCAGGGATTTACCAAGGGGAGGATGCTAACTTAGCATTTCTTGAAAGTCGTCTAGGGATGGAGTCAGTGAAGGAGAATTTTCCTGGTGTGGGTAGTCCCAGAATAGGTTCCCATACTCATGACAAAGCCTACATTTGAAGAGAACATGCTCATAATCTAGTGGTTGAGACCATATCTCATCCTGTTATTTAATTTCTAGAGACTCCAGGAGAGGTTGGGTATGTTCATCTATACACATATGCGGGCATAGGAGGAGAATTGTCATATCCTAGTGATCTCTAAGACCTGGACAAAGTCCCTAATGCATTTGTCGATTTATTCCAGAATATTCATTTCCAAAAATTCTTTTGGAAAGGAGTATAGTCGAACCTAGATGGGGGCTGCAAGAAAATTTTCCTTGTCTGGATCGTATCAAGGTTCCTAGTGTCTCATGGATAGTCCAATGTTGTTCATGGAATAGGTCCCATTGTCTAGGATATGCTCACAGGCATCCATATATTCAATGATCACACTAAAAAACCCCTTGGCTCAGAGCTAGAGGTGAAATGGAGCTTTCAACTACCATTTGAGTTGGATCCATTTGAGCATGTTTAATCAGCCCAATGGCCATAAATGTATATATTATGATGTGCTCCTCCATAAGTTGCAGATATTGTTCTAGGTAGTGGTTTGGAATCAACATTGTGGATTATTTGCATCTTTGGGAAGGAACTGACCCCACATTCATGATTTCCATTGATCTCCTAGAGCAGGTGATATAGGTTATCTTCCTTTACGGTCTCCTAAACTAGAAGAGGGGTCGATGGACAGGCGATGAATGCCATACAAAATCACTTTGAAGGATGCGGTCGATCCCCCTCCCTCAAGAGGACCCAACATGTGGTTTCCCAACCAAAGGATGGCATGAAAGCGTTGTGGTAGAGGCGTGAGTGAGCAGGAGAGTAGCTAGAACATGTTGTCAGGAGGCTTGAAACTCTCATGCTAACAAAACCCAATCAGAGCATCATTCATTTTCATTATTTCATCCAATTGTTAGGAGTGCTTTATTATATTTGAGAGAGGAAAATATTATTGAAATGGTGAGAGAACTTGATTTAGTGCATTAACTCAAAAAATAATGATTGATTGAGTTCATCAAGAAAAATGGTTAAAGTAATTAACAAATAAAAAATGATTTATTATTTACTTTAAGGAGATATAGTCAAAGTGGCTTACAGATAATTATTAAATACTTATCTCATGGGAGTCGATTTAAATAATTAAGGAATAATAAATAATGTAACAACCCAACTTGTAAATGACTTGATATTTCCATGTGATTAGCTCATGTATTTTGAGTTTTGAAAATTAGAATGGGTTGAGTAAGGGACACTGATTCCAAAGGGATTGAGGGAGGTAAAATGATTTGGATATTCAGTTTACATGTTGAAGGAAGAAACTAGACAATGTGCATAGGAATTGAATACTAGTTGTTGAGTCTTAAATAGACTAGAATGATGTTTTAAATGAAACCGTTTTTGTGAATTTATGGGCTGAAAACAAGGGACATAGTCCATGTTGGTTTGGAAACTACACAAGATAGGAAAAGGAAAAATAATTAATGCATAAGAACTATGTGTGTAGTTGGAAAAAAAACACACACAACAAGTCAACCTAGATGGGATCACTTAAAACAAAAGAAAAACACGCAATGGTTTGGGAGGAGAAATTTTAAATAGAAGACAAACTGAGAGGGAAGGAGCATATGCGAGGAACAGTGACGAGCCTAATAGTTTGTGGGTTTGAGACCCTGGTGCACAAGGAGGACACTAGAGAGGCATGCTGGTGATGATTGCCATGCTTATAGTTTTGTACCATAGTTATAGCAATTGCAACAATGCAGAGGAGTGAATATCACTTTGCAAGGAAGAAATAGGAGTGGTTTTGGACTTAATAGTCAGACAGAGGCCTCTACATGTAATGTGGAAGACATTGGTTTCTTTCACCACTATCAGAGGGCTATAATATCTTCGATTGAACAACAAGAGTACGAGAGGAATTCTCCTTCAGAGGAGGGTGAATTTAAGGATACCTCAAGAGGATGGACAGTAGATTTGGTGTTCTCTAAAGACCCTTAATAGCCTAGGGTAGAGGTGTAGCCCTTGGAATCCTGGCAAATAAGATTCTGGAGTCTCCTTTGCTTGTTTATCTAGTTTTGGCCATGAGTTCTCGATTCACTTCACTGGGTAGAACCACTATGTTACATGCTTCCAGGGTGGAGGTGGAGCCTATTGACTCCTTTGATTGTGTGTGTGTGTATGGTATTGGATAGCTATAGGGTGGTGGTAGTAGGCCTATAGCTTCCTTATTCATTGGTGGAATGTAAAATGGCTAGTGGACGGAGGTAGGAGGACCTCTAGAGTCCCTGTTTCAACTAGCAGTTGGCGATTAATCCCTTCAACAGGAGCACTTAAATCTCTGGAAGTGGGATCAGGAGTGAAAATTTTAAGTAGCTTGGCTATAGCTTGTCTATGGTTGGGTGGATATTTGTAGGCCCAATCTTAGTTTCCCTTCTTCAATACAATATAACATAAGTTCTTCCTTTGAATAATATTGTATGGATTTCATGTTAATATGTGAATGAATGATATGTTGATTGTTTGCATGACAAGTTTTGGGTTCACTTGTGTACATATTCTAGATGGATGGTTACAATCCTTATGAGGATGTAATGATGAGTATGAATTTTTCATGGGATTAATGGCCTTATACTAACTTCTTATTGAAGAGAATTATTCACTTATGATTTTGCTAGGGTGTACAAGTGAAATGATCACATGGTGAAGACAATTGTCACTATGGAATGCTTTTGATCTTGTGATGACTGAATGTTGAATGGATAAGCAAGCCTCATTATGGGTTGTTGTATATATTTTGTTGATAACTCTTATGATTGTGCCCTTTTTACTTCAGTATGACTATCTACCAGTAATGTTGAATTCCTTTTTCATTATTATTCAGTCGATATGAATATTAGAGTGAAGGAAAGTAAGTTTCCTTTCTATTGAAGATCCTTTCTGCTCTTTGTTTCATTGGGAAGAATTGCTTGAGGTAGTGAGTCTATTTTGGTGGCATTCCTTGAGGGGATGTTTATCAAGTTGTTTGTAAGATTTTATCTTGAGTTTGTTGGCCATTAACTATTGGTATCAGTGCTCAAAAACACCTGAGAAATACTAAAAATATTGGGAAATGTATTGGCCTCTAGAATTATGTTAAAACATTGAAAATTACTCAAACTTGCATTTTTGGGGCCCACTGGTTAGAAGTTGACTAGGCAGGTCAAACCTTAGCGTATCTTTGATCTGACCTAAGGTGGGATGATTGTGCAGTCAGAAGGAGTCGAGGTACAGGAAAAGTGTAGAGGTTCGATAGTTTACGAGTTAAGATGACCATAACCTAGTGTTTTATCATGCCAAGTAGAAGGGTCAAGCCTAACTTAGGTTGGAGGTCAGGGTTGGGCCCATAAATGGAAATGAAATGGCATGTTCCTATTGGAAGGGCCAACTTCTGACTAGTTCATAGCATGCTCGCCACATGTCATGTCCACGATGGTAGTTGTTATCACCAAAAAATTGATCATCTAGCACAGTTTACTAGATGGATCGAAGTACACCATGTAAAGCCAATTTTAACATAGTAAAATTGCTTTCACTGTGAGAAATTACTTAATAAACCACCTTTGTAAAGTAATTTATAGTTAAACCCATGAATAATAATTAAATAAATCACTATTTATTTGATTTTCTTCTAAGAATAGTTAATTTAACCATTGTTTTCTTATTATTCCTTGTCATCTTTGACCCAATCATGAAAAATAAACAAATAAATTTTTAATTATCTTATTTTTCTCCAAGAATAATTAATTAATCACTAAATAATTCTTATTCTTTGTCAAATTTGACTAAATCCCTTAGGAATAATTAAATAAATCCATATTTGTTTATTATTCCTTAACTAATTCCTTGAGATGATCAATAAATAATTTATTTATTTATTATTTCTAAATAAAAGTTTAAATATTTTTCCCTCCTAAACATATATAATAAAATATTCCAAGTGGTTATTCCAAGAATGGGATCAATAATATTTTATTATTGCTCCTTATTCGAGGATAAATCAATGTTTTGTTATAAATAGAAGGGTTTCCCATTCATTATACGCTTTTTATTATTTTCATTGTGGCACTCACTGTTGTAACTCTGATTATTTTCATTGTCACACACCATATTTTTGTTGGGTTTACACACTATAAAGGAGAGAGACTCTACACAAGATGAAGACATTTGATGATAGCCAACAACCCATCCCATAGAGGGGGGTTGGTAACATCTATTTGTTCCCTTCACAAGTGTTATAATAAAATTATTCTTTACATATATGGTTTCCATTGGATGATTAGAATTATTGCTCTTTCTTTTTGTTGTTTAACTATGATTGTGGCATAGATCTAGACTTTGGTAGGTTTTGTTTCTATCACTTACTCAAGATATACAATGTTTAGCAGCCATTTATATTTGTTGGGATTGTTTGTCATCCACAATCTTCAGTGGGTTCTTTTCGTACATCTTTGAGAAGAACCACTACAACAAAATTGGTGACTCCACTGGGTTTATACTTCAGATCCCAAAACTTGGGTGACCTTTGGTTTTTAGGTTAGGGTTTCTTCATTTTTCAATTCTATTAATGTTTCCTAGTCTTTTAACCCTAGATCTTAAATTTCTGACTTCCGTAAGCTTTCTGGTATTTTCCACAGGTCACAGGAACTAGTCGTGACAGAGGCAACACTTTATTCCAACATTTTCCAACCATGATCCATGGTGCAGAAATCACATTTTTTGGCCCAAGAAGTGCAATCCCTACAGAGAAACAGGTCAGTACCTACGATTTCTAGGTTTTAGTGTTTTTCTCATATCTATTTCTAGGTTTTGCAGAGAGTTGTCTACTGGGTTGTATGACCTCTATCTCACCCCACATAGGCCTTGATCCACTCTAATTTACTTTTCAAAGTTTAATTTATCCTCCCCTAGGGCTTCTAGTACGCTTCCACCTTTCTAGGAGGAGTTTAGCTAAGAGAGTAGTCTGAGTTTCTGTAGTGCTTTCAGCCACATTTTCCAAATCTATACCCTTCTATTTCAGATCTATTAAGATAGGTTGTTACCATCCATAGTTTCACATTTAAACTTGTTTGGTCATTTTCCTTAGTGTCCCATCGATTTCCCTAGGTGTTTCACCCATCTCTCTATCATTTTGCAACAATCCTCCCCTCTGGTTTTTGTTGTTGCTACACCACTTTCTAGTAGCTTAGTGTCACTAGATCCCAGTCACACTGGCATTTAGATCCCTTGACCGTTTTAGTATATTTTCCATCGATTGAGCCACCAACGAGCATAATGTTTGTAAACCCAGTTTCGGTGGGGTTTAGTTAATTATTTTGCTATTCATTTTCTGTTATTAATTTTAGTTTATTTTTTCAGCAAGCTTTTTTCTTTTTTACAAACACGATCTTAGCTTAATAAATTAATACACTTGCACACACAAGCACACGTTAAGCGAACGACACTTGGTTTACATCGCCAAGCTAATACTTAACATAATAAATTTATCTTCCCTCATTGAGACAGAGATATATTGTTGATCTCCCTTCACCATTTCCGTGTCACATGTGCACCACCAAGGCATTTGTCATAGAGACTATTAGGCCTTCACCCCAAGTTTCTGCTTGGGCATATCACCCCTCCCCATGGGGTTTGATTTCATAGCCCTCTGAGTCCCCACACCGACTCTCCTCCTCATTTATTTGATTCCTCATCTGATTCCAAGCTTCATTCATCGCATATCGCCACCATGTATGGACCCATAGCTGGTACAGGAACCCAACCTGGTGTTGGCTCTAGTTCTATCTTGGTGGTCACATCAAGGAGAATAGTCTTAAGAACCATTCTGGCAGCCCCCAACTACCCTTTATGGTTGGGTTAAGTCTACCAGATTTTAACTAGATGATAAACAACCCCATACACCATGATGTTGGCTAGCCCATTATTCTTACTAAGCTTCCCTTAGACATCTCGAAGTTTGAGGGTAATGCTAGAGAGGATCATACCAACCATGTTTGATTCTTTCACATGTGGTGTTCGTCCAACTCCATAACCGATGACTCCATTCATCTTTAGATTTTCCAATGCACGGTCATTGAAGATGCTGCAAAATGGTATTTACACTAGCCCTCTGCATCTCATTCTATTTCCATGACGCTAGCTAAAGAATTCCTTTCATATTTCTAGTTACCTCTTTGGTACAACACTTATATGGAGCTATTGACCACATTCCATTAGTACTCTACCACTCGCCTTTCCGACCATGTTCAAGAGTGGTGTCAAAGGAGGAGCACATGTCATGCCCCGCCTTTCGAAGACCATGTCTATCTATATTGGTTTCCTATGATACTTTATCTCCCATTGGAAAATATATCGGATCCCATTTTCCTCAGACCGAGGAAGAAGCTCTCCAAACCACAGTAAGATATGATCTGATTTATGCACAATCTAGTTATATCTATACCACCATTCTAGAGTTGCCTTGTCCTAGAAGTTCCAATCCACTGGGGGCATCTCACGCCACTAACAGTATCATTGGATCCCTTTCACACTCTTCACCATATACTCAACAAAGTTATGGCTACCTGTATGGGGGAAACACTTCCTCCAACACTTATTCCCCTCCTGCTAGAAACATGTTTCCAAGGCCCCAACCCATCTACCAAATTGTTGATTCTCCTTATGCACAGCCTAATGCTCTAGCCTCTCAAGCATTAGAACCGTAGCCTCCCATGCATCCTCAGCCCCAATAGCCACTACCTCCTTAGGGTTAGGTGTTTACACAACAGAGTGCTGGGAATCCCCAAAATTCGAAGAAAACAAATAAAGGGAAGGGTAACAAGGGTCACCAGGCTAATCAAGGTAACCAACCTAGTGAACCCCGTGGGAACCAACATAACACCAACAACTAGCAACAGGGAAGCTAACCCAAGTAGAACAAGTTTATTCATATGAACAAGCCTTGTGCATGTTGTGGTATACATGGCCATTATACACATGAGTGTCCTCTTTTAGCCCGGATGTGCCAAATGTGGGAAGCTAAAGCAACTTCTATAGGTCAACAATCGCCTCAGAATCCTACACCAACTCAACCGACAATGATCACAAATCCTTTCCCTGTGCAAGGATTTGTTTATGCTCAACCTCATCTAAATCAAATAGCCCATCCCCCCAACCTTCTGGTCCCGGTGACTACCAGATCCTCATGATGGATTCTGACGAGGTCAATACCTCTAATCAATAGCTAGCTCCTCAGCATTCTATTGCTACGATCTCACCTGAGTCATCTGGACATGCCCCCCCATGACCTCCTGTGTTTGTGGGTGCCTCTCCTATGTTTCCACTAGGAACTGTTCCTCCATGTCTCAACCATCTAGGAGTTGTTCCACTGGGACATTACCCTACAGGCTAGATACCTTTCTTATTTCACCCTCCGGGAGTATTTTTTGTCCTGGTCATGGCTTCACTGGTCCTTCATATCATGACTCTGGGGATCCCAATATGGTACATTGATCCCCCAACAAGCACTCCACGTTGTTAGCTAATACCATATCATGCTTTGAACCCGGTTCAGCTGGTCCCTTCGACCCCTGTCATTGCTCCAGTTCCACCACAACCTCAACAACAACCCACTCATTGTGACAACATCCAGACAAGGGGGACAATTGAAGAGGAACAAACCTAAGGACAAAGCTACCCAATATTCTCTAGCCTGAAAGTCTAAAATCTTTCACACTCGTATGCTTTATGTGAAGTAATTGGGCATGCCACCAATAATTGTCCTGAGCTTCCTCAACTTAAACCCTTGATTCATGAAGCGTTTCCTCAGTCAAATATCCCGAAGTCCATGTTAGTGTATTAGTACCACCTAAGAATCTCAAAAATCTACTCACAAACCACCCTTATGCCCCATGTGTTCATCATGGTCACTATTCCCATTGTTTCCCTTGTCTCGATGAATTTCACAATTTCCTTGGGGCGATTCACGAATACAAGGCCACTTGTAGTGGATCATCTACTCCTCTACCTGTGGATTTTATTACCACTATTTAACAAAAACAAGGAGACTCTAGCCACACTATTGTGATCCGTCCCCCAGATGTTGAGATGGTGGACACCACAATCCATATCCTTTATGTAGCGTCATCCTTGAGTTCCTCGCAGACAAACCTTTCGAGGTTTTTTGCACGTGCTTCTATCGAAACTCTTTCGACGGAATCCAAGGTCTCAACATCTGTAGATCCTCCATCTACTAGCTTGTTGTCTACCATTCCTGATGATGCGTATGTGAACCTTCTTTCTCAGCTTGATGCATGAGGTAATGCCACCGCATCATGTAGCTAGTCTTCCTCCTATCCTCCCATCTCCCAGCCTAATGAGGACACCATGGAAGCTATGTCTACGCCTAATTACCCCTACACTTAAGAAAGGGGCCATTTCTCTAGAGGATTTTGAAGGCCATTTCCTTTCTAATTCTCCTAATGCGCACTACCTCAAGAAATTTTGCTCATAGCACATCCCTTTGATTTTCGTGTCTTTATTTCTACCATGAAGTTAGGTAGATTGCATTATCTCATCTATTTTCTTTTGCACCTTTCAGATGGATCCATCATCCACACTATATATTGGTCATGCCGACGGTGCGAGTCGTTTCTCCTAGAATCTAGCCTTGGTAGCCTGGGCCATTTTTACCCCCTTGCATAAGTTAGTCCTTTCAAATGGCGTGTGGATTGGATCTGCCACCAATAATCAGGAAGAATATGACATAGTGATAGGTTTTTTATTCAAGTCCCTAGCTCATTGCATCATTCACCTTCATGTTCGTTTAGATTCCTTTCTACTCATCATGCAATTAAATGGTGTTTATCATGTGCATAACCAAGTCCTATTTAGAAAATATCTATGAGTTAAGTTGTTGGTATGTGAATTTGAAACCCTTACGTTCAGTCATGTTCCTAGAGCCCAAAATCACTATATAGATACCATCACAAACAACATTATAGATTGGCATTTATCACATGTATACCATAGAATATAACCATGAAAAAATGGCGAACCATCATTGTCATATAAAATGCATAATCATATTATGTATGATATAAGTGTTTGGAGCGCATATCTCTAAATACATCCAGTACGCCCATAACATACTGAGGGGGCAAAGAAGCCCCTACATCTCCTTTGGAGGATTTCGTGCAAGGTTGTGCTGAGATGTTTGAATCCCTTTTTCGAGCACTTGGAACACAATGGAACTCCACAGAATCCTCCTAGTAGGGGTGCATCGTTCCCACCTTTTCATAACAGATCAACATCCCATGCTTGGAGGCATGATGGTTTTCTTCTGTCCACCTTCTCAATTGATTAACATAAGTCTCGGCCTAGATTCCAATAAATCTAGGTACGTTCGATTCTCCTCCCATTTCTTGCATAGTTTGTCCTACTGGCCTCTCCAGTGAGCCATATGCACATCGCATATCATAGAAATTTGATACCATATCATCAAATATTATACTCTATGTCCACATAGCCCCCATGTTTGACTTAGTGGGTGAGAATGATTCTAGACCTCCTCTAGTAGTTCATTCTCATTTTCCTTTTTCCTTAATCCTTCACCAGGAACCATCATTCAAAGAAGCATTAAGGCCATATCTAGACTAGTAAGGTCACTTTCCTGAAAGTTGTAGATCCCAATTCTGATGGTAGGTTTGACCGCTATGATCTCCACAAGATTTAGGGCCTTCTGCTCCTCTCAAATTGGAGGGAAAACAATCTTTTATAGGAAAACCCATAATTTTTCTATTGCTCATTGCAACTAGACCATAGCTCAGTTTGATGAACCATCAGTACCATTGGAAAGATTTCACTGAGATCTATAATGGGTCTTCCTCTATTTTTGATGATTAGGCACTTTACTAGGAAGCCATCTTTCCATGAAAGGCCACTTCTTCGCCTCTCAAAGTTGAATTTCATCATAAAGTGACACTTGTACTTTGGGGTCCACCTCCTCTTAATACTTTTCATATGATACATCGACTTTCATGATGAGTAACCATCATTTACTCATGTTTTGATGGTCCCAATCGAGTCACCCTTGTTCAGAGCATCTACTATGAGTTAGCCTTGCATTCTTGGAATCCATTTCATGTCCCATCATATCATGTCACAATATTCCATCCATATTTGCGTATAATTCATCCTTTGTTGCCTTTTTTTTCCTCCAGTCATACTGTCCCCATCCCCTTCAGAGTTGAGTCAATTTCTGCCAGGTCAACCATGTAATTTATGCTCTAAAAAGGGTAGTCCTCTGTTTGTCCCTCGGTCCCAATTTTTACCCATTATCCCTGGTGTTAGTCCACTAGTCACAGTACTATCTTCCCTTCTGCTTTAGTTGAGGATCCTCATTGCCTCATCTATCTCGGGCCCTATTTTGTTGACATCAGCTCATTTATTCTAGAATAATGGCCTAGAGGGTGGTGTATCTTGGTTCTAGCTTCCATTCTTACTCAATGCCTTGGATGGACCAGAGGGTCTCATTATTTCCCTTTGACTTGGTCATTTCATGATTGTGATCCATACACTTGATGGTCCACTGTTGTAGCAGATTGTACTAGTGATTCTTGGGTTTGTGTGATATGCTTCAAAACTCATGAGGGGTGGCCCTTCAGGTAGCCCCCCACATGCCTGAATGCATACCTACTATGCTACAGCCTTAGATGTGGTTCCGCAAAGTTGATGGGGTTGGTTCTTACTGATCACTGTGTGCATTGCATGCCCGCCTCCTCCAGATGATCCATTCAGTTTTGCAGAGCCCTTCCTTGTTCAGTAGGGATTCTCCAGTTGTTCTACCCTCCCTCCCACCCATTTTTTTAGGAAAGGGGATTTGTATCTCATGTACCCAAATATTATTATATTCATTCCTGGCTCATGTTTTTATAGGTGTATTTTGTATATGGGACACATTGTATTATTTTCTAGTTCTATTATGCTAGCATGTCATGTACCATTCAACATGTACTTCATTGCTCAGTTTTATATTTATGAGCGAACCATTATTTTTGTACTAAGTTATCTCGGAGGGTATGGGTATGCCTCCCCCACCTAAGTGAGGTCTAGTACCACAACATAAAAAGAGACTTGCATTAGTCTCACCCCCTCTGTCCCTATTCTATTTCAAAATTCAGCTTTATTGCTCTCTCTCTCTCTCTCTCTCTCCCCTATGTTGTCTAGGTACAGTGTCTTTACAATGTACTTTCGTCACACATTTTTCTCCTAACAATTGTATGTCGAGGGGCAATCTATTATCACCAGAAAATTGATCATCTAGCCTAATTTACTAGAAGGATTGAATTACACCATGTAAAGCCACTTTTACCATAGTAAACTTTCTTTCACTGTGAGAAATTACTTGATAAAACACCTTTTTTAAGTAATTTATAGTTAAACCCACGAAGAGTAATTAAATAAATCACTATTTATTTGATTTTCTTCTAGGAATAATTAATTTAACGATTGCTTTATTCTTATTCCTTCTCATATTTTACCCAATCATGAAAAATAAATAGATAAATCATCAATTATCTTATTTTTCTCCAAGAATAATTAATTAATTACTAAATAATTATTATCCTTTGTCAAATTTGTCTAAATCTAGGAATAATTAAATAAATCCTTGTTTGTTTACTATTAATTAACTCATTCCTTGATATTATGACCAAATCCTTTATTTATTTTTTATTTCTAAATAAAAGTTTAAATACTTTTTTCCCTCCTAAACAAATATAATAAAATATTTCAAGTGGTTATTCCAAAAATAGGATCAATAATATTTTATTATCCCTCATTATTCGAGGATAACTCAATATTTTGTTATAAAAAGAAGGGTTTTTGTTACTGGGAATAGTGTCCACTTGGAGCTACTATTCCCACTAAGACTGGTAGCTATCTTAGAAAAAAACAAGTAAAGACTACTTTCGCTTTCCTTTATGAAAAATAGATAGGAGTGGAACAAAGGACACCAACCTTAGTCTTGCGCTTGGTTCCTCGCTTGATTCCTCTCCTTCCTGATAGATATTTGTTGCTTCTCCTTCGTCTGCTCAACTTCAAAGAGCACCTATGGAATTAAAGAAGCATAATACTATCGAAGAACAAAGATCTATATTCATCAATAACACAGGACCAGATATGTATTAACCACACAAATGCATATACAATCAAACATACAAGAATGTGGAGGAAAACTTGAATAGCTTTATTAATATCAAGAATAGCAATCAGATTACAACCAATTGTTCTAAACCAGCATCATCCTCCAACAATAAAGCCCTTCTTCACCTCAACTAAAGTTGAGATCACCCAACAATATGAAGTTTCACCAGAAAACCAACAACACTTCTCTACAAGATACAAGATTCCAGCCTTCGGATCTCTGTGATGAGGGATCCATATATAGATGATTGTAGGGGGTGATTCATCTTCTGGGGTTTTGATTAGTGTCTTCTCTCTAATAGTTCTTGATTCCACTTGGAGATTGATGATCTGTTACTCATCCCTGGTCGAAAACAGAGAGGCAAGTGTTAGAGGGGAAGCTTTTGGAAGATTCTATGATCTTCCACCTCGCAAACTGTCTCTGCCATTTGTCCATTCTCGCCCATCGCACCCTACAAAGGGGCCATCCAGTATGCATCACACCCTTTACACTGGGAAGGTGATATGCATCGCACCCTCTGCACTGGGTATTCAGTATGGTCCACTTTTGACCATTTCTGAACAGTTTTTAGTGGAGAAATTCTGGGAGATGATGTAATCAGCTGACCTTGTTCATTTAGGTAGTGAAGCAACACTATTAGGGACTTAGGAGCCCTCATTTTATGGAAATTTATGATTGGGGTTGTCGTGCCCAAAAATGTCTATAATAGTTGTCCCCTAAAGCATGAGGTCGTTAATCTTTTGATGTCGGGTGAAATGCTTTATCATGAGGATCTGAAGTTTTTTTCGAGCTGGGAGGCGACCTGTAATAAGATATAATACAATACATTATCTTCATAATATTTTTCATGATCTAGCTGAGGCTGGCATTCCCATGCTCAGCTTTATAAATTTATTTTCATGTACCTAGGACAGACAATCGTCTGTGTAGCAGACTGATGAATCAGACTCATCATCCTTTGATTTGGATGATCATCTGTTTGGCAATGATGTACATTTGATGCCTTTATATTCCTGAATATATCGCAGCCCGAATGGATGAAACTAGATCCGGGGTCTTCAACACTCATTCAATCTTCACTCGATGTACAAGTCGATCCATGTGAAAAAATGTTCTGGAGTCGAACATGGAAACACATCGCCTGATTACCAGCCAATGATGTAAGTTGTTAACATGTGCGAGGGGAATCACCAATAATGACAATGACACTCAAGGTACTATAGTACACTTCGTGCGGTGTGAAAAAGGACTTGGTGTTGAACACCACGCAAAATCTCTTGGTTGAAGGCCATTAATGTAAACTTGTTGCCGAAAGTGAGAAACTTGCCATTGAGGCATGCAAGCTTCAAAGTACTGAAAGGGTTGTTCCTAGGTCGATTTCTTGGATAATGAGTTGATGTCGACAAGAAGTGACCCATCGTAGGAGGGCCTTAATGAATCCCACATCTACGACACAGAATGAAGCAAATGATTTTGGAGGTGAAAACGATCTGATGATACAGGGTTCAGGGTGGGGGTCATGAAAGAATGGAGCGTGAATGTATTGCAACGGGTGAGACACAGGTGAATTCTCTAAGTGACTTCTCTTGAACATATCGGTGACACTGACAATGAATTGGTAGCATTAACCCCAAAGATGGATGGTGTGACATACCAATGGTGACATGACCAATGAACGAAGCAACCCAACCCGACTCGGAGGCAGAGAGAAAGTGTCATGTTCAACAGTGACTTGCTACCAATAAAGTTTTTTCAAGTTTTCTTCCCAATTTTTCCCATTCATTGCTGACCAGTACCTCTTTATTTTTGTCAAGCTTGAGGAGGATAACATATTCTTGTTCTATAATTCACCCTTCAGGCGAACCTGTCACTATATTCTAACGAGCCTAGCGACAGTGAAACTCGTTCTTGTCCATTTGGACGAGTTTGTCGCTATTCGGTTTTAACGAGTTTAACGACAAAGATAACTTGGTACTTTTCAATTTTAGAGAGTCTGAAAGGGACAGAAAGGAAACTCAAAATATTCTTTTTCGTCATATAATCCCTTAAGTCCGAAAAAGCGTAAAATAATATGAAAATGGATGAATGTTCAGTAATTTTAACGAGTTGAACAAGACAAGCACTCGATCGTTTTGTGTAATAATCCCTCAAGTCCAAAAAGATCAAAATCTAGAGGAGGGATATCACTTTTGATGACTTTAACGAGCCGGAGAGGTTAATCGCTCGACAATATTTTCATATTTTACGAGTCAATTGAAAAGAGCTTAAAGGATACTCGTTTTTCAAGGAACGAGTGATGATTTTGGGTAGCAGCTGATTCCAGGTAAGGTTTCGAATTTTCCAATCATGGCAGTGTCACAAGAATGGCTAGTAGAATCACTCTTTGCAGATGTTCCTCAAAAGGGTAAACAATCAAATGGAGGCGAATGATCGGCTAAAAACAGAGTGGAGGTGATGATGAGAACACGACCAAGGCTCAAAAGCTGATGATAATGCATTCACAATGGTTATTTACCAGAAAATTGGTTCATTTTTTAATGAGCTTAAACTCTGGGGGAAACATTTGCTCATTGCTTATGTTTCTTTTTTAACGAGCTTGAACTCCGCATTAAAACTGCTCGTGCCAGTCATATAATAAGGATATCTCATCTAAGATGCCATTTTTTATGGGGCTTGCACCTTTTCAAGCTTTGCCTTGGATCCTTTCTTTATTCAAGCTAGGATTGCTCTTCGCTTGCATGCAAAAAGGTTTGCATGCCCCCAGGTATAGCGAAAAATTCCCAGGTTACCATATGAAAGCTCTCCATCCGTGTCGCAAGCAAAATGCTTCCCTGGTGATTTCTACCAAAATAGACAAAGGTGAGTGGCGCAGTTGCCTCCACTCACATAACTTTGATGAGGGAGTATTCTTCCAGTCTAATGGGTGTGTTAGACTAGTCATATATCCTTCGCAGAAACCTACTCTATACCCAAGGTTTTCCTGCCGAATAGACTAGGGTGCATGCCCCCTGGGTTTCACCCATATCCTCCTGAATCGCTCGCGCTCATCAGGTGGACGGACTGGAGATCGATGAGACATTCCTTCTGTAAAAAGACCATTTATGGATGGCATTTGACTATTTTCTATGTGTGAACCAGGGAATGACAGCTGGTCTACGAACTTGACCACTCTGCCTTCATGCGGAAAACACATTACTCTAAAGAGTGAGGAGATGACGGCTCCCATGCAATAAATATAGTCACGCCCAAGGAGTAGATTATAATCTAGGGGTCCTTGGACTACCATCACGTTCATGTGAATGGTTTTTCTTCTCAAAGTAATGGGCACATTGGGAAGGATCCCTAACGGTCAACTGGTTCCTTTGTCAAAGCCTATCAAATTTCTCATTCAGGAAAAAGCGATGGCGAACCAAGTGCTTTCCAAGCAGTTGAGGAAAGGATACTCACAGAAGTCCCTTCATCTATGATGGTACCAACCATGACCATTCTGTAAGTTTGTACAATGATTATGAATTGTACACTAGGTGGTACACGGTGTCTGCCTAGTAGATTCCAATCAAAGGAAACGACTAGGTTGCTTGGAGGTCGGACCAAAAGCACGGCTGGATACGACTCTGATGAACTTCCTTCCTATGGTAAAGGAATGGGTAGACTTCCCCCAAGTTCATCGGAGTCTGCGTTTATGAAAATAATTTGAACGGTGTTGTTCTCTTTCTCTTCAGTGATGGTATCATTCAAAGACGAACCTTTTAAAGGCAAGACTGGGTCAACTGCCACCTCAACCTTATGACTTTCATCTGGTATGGATACAAAGGGTTCATTTTCAATGATAGATGTTTCGGTCGACCATAATGGCATGCCAGCCGCAGTTTCAACCAGTGGTGGACTTGGCAAGAGTTTCTTATATCCAAGAGGGAGTCAAAGCGGTGAAGTAGGACAGTCATCTAAAACTCTTTTAGCTTCATCTAGGAAGGGACAATGGTGGATGGCGTGATTGCCTTCACACAATTTACAAGGAAATTTGCGATTCCTTTTCTGTCTAGATACTTTGCTTTCACTAGTTGATGGTGTACTTTCAACATGATCATCAGAGGTTGACGACACCGGATTGTGCAAACGAGGAGACCAGTCGCTTAAGATCTAAGGGATGCAAGGACAATCTCGATGATAGTGGTCTCCTTTGCAAATGACACATGGAGATTTAGGTTTATACGGTGCAGTGTGAGGATTTTCGTTAGAAGAGGCATGATTGCCCCCTTTTGCTTTTGGTTCTTTCTTCTTCTTTTCTTTTTTCTCTTTCTGCTTCTTCTTCTTCTCAGTTACATGATTCTTAGCTTTACTAGCTTTATCAAGCGAAGAGGAAGGAGGAGAGGGAGAAACAGACAAAGTAGAAGGCTAGGGGGTAACTCTAGTATCATCTAGTTGCTGACTTGACTGTTTAGGAATTACGGTATTCTGAACAACAGAGGGAGAGAAGAGCCATATGGGCAAAGCAATCGCCAACCCTGGAAGTGACAATGTGGCCATATGGGGCGCACCAACATCTCCCCAAGAAGGGAAAGGACCAGGATTTCCTCCAAGGGGAAATCCTTGGTTGGTAGACTCCATTTTTCTCAACCTAAAGACCAACGAGGGAACATGTGATGTTATTTCGCTTAAAATAGATTTTAGCCGCTTTGACACAACTTGTTTTTTTAATTTTTAAGAGTTAAGAAAAAACAAAAGATGACTAGTCGCCTTTGATTTTTAATGAGCCTAAAGTGACAAGTGCTCAGATGGAGATTTTATTTTAGGGAGTCTAAAAAGGAATGAAAGAGAATTCTCTAGAAATCTAGGCAGAGGGGATTATCAAACCAATCGCAAAACTGCAGAATACTTTTTACAGTACGGAAGTCATTCTTCCCGAATGTTGTGTTTAGTGCATTGCGATTGATAGGGTGGCAGACACAGCTTCCTAAGGATAAAGGATATAGCCTATTGTGGTCTCCTAATATATACTCGACGATACGTGGGAGCACAAGTCCGTACTAGCACTTGTCGTTTCAGAGTGGAGGAATCGCCCAACCAACAATGAAAACAATAGTTACCAGGTTTTACGACGCTGGAATACATCTCTAGCCTCGACTTCTAGATGTTGTGCGTTAGGTTCCAAATCATTTTTAGATTCATTAAATTTATTTTATAGTTGATCTTGTTTAAAAATTTTCCTTTCAGGTTCACCGTGTGATGTGTATACAATTCCTAAAATGCAGTATAAGATGGTAAACAACTGTTTAATCTTCTTTTGGCAATGAAAATCCTAGCTACTAAGGAAAGAAAATTGATAGTCTTTCAACAAAGAGCACAGAGCACACACTAAATGCACTATCCTAAATCAAACCAAGCAGTCTAAATGCAAATGCACATGCATGTATTTGTTTTTAGCCTTCTTAATGTATAAATGACAAGAGGAATGCTAAGTGCAAATTTGAATTATTTTCAAAGCGACAATACTTAACAAATTTATTTTCAAAAATGAAGTGAAGATAAGGGCGACACTTTGCGATTTCGAAATGAAACTATTTTTGACACTTTAAAAACTACTAATTCAAATCATATACAAGAGTAACAGTACAATCGATTATGAAGAACAATGGGATTCTCTTCTATGGCTGAAAATGACACTTACGACACTTTTAGATTAAGAAACGACAATTCGACTATGCTACTTCTTTGCAAAAGAGAAATGAAAATGGCGCACAATACATAAAACCACTTACATTTCTTTGCACAATAGAGGTGGAATGATGGAAGAGAAGGGAGTTTTCATAGAGATATACTGACCACAGACAGCAAAACTCTTGAATAGAACTGAAAGGAGTGAAGAAAAACCAAAGTCTGAAGGTAAAATTAACCTTCCCTGACCATCGCACCTGTCACACATAGAATCCAGTATGCATCTCACCTACTTCACATGGGAAGTGTGATGCATATAGACTACCTTGAAAGGAGGGTGTGATGGTACCAATGCGAGACTTTTAACTAGTATTTGCTCACAATTTACAGCTCAGTTCAGGGATTTAGGCCGAGTAAGTGATGTTCAGTAAATGTAAATCATAGGGGTTGATCTAAGGAGGTTACTAGAGCCACCACTTAGGGCAATTAGAACATTTGCAGATCGATTGTTCAATTTATAAACAAAACCCAGAAACAGACTGAAGCAGCATTGATTTACTTTGCATTTGCATAACAAATGCAGTTCGAAGGCTAGTTGGCTTGACCTCAGGCTCCATCTATAAGTTTATAAAACAAACAAATATAGACTAACAAACAATCTATTCGCTCCCCAATGGAGTCGCCATTTTGTTACCGAGAATAGTGTCCACTTGGACCTACTATTCCCACTAAGACTGGTAGCTATCTTAGAAAAAAAGAAGTAAAGACTACTTTCACTTTCCTTTATGAAAAATAGATAAGAGTGGAACAAAGCACACCAACCTTAGTCTTGCGCTTGGCTCCTTCCTTGATTCCTCTCCTCCTGATAGATATTTTCCACTTCTCATTCATCTGCCCAACTTCAAAGAGCACCTGTGGAATCAAAGCAGCATAATACTATCGAAGAACAGATATCTATATTCATAAATAACACAGGACTAGATATGTATTAACCACACAAATGCATATACAATCAAACATACAAGAATGTGGAGGAAAACTTGAATAGCTTTATTAATATCAAGAATAGCAAGAGGATTACAACCAATTGTTCTTGACCCAGCATCATCCTCCAGCAAGAAATCCCTTCTTCACCTCAAGTAAAGCTTAGATCACCCAACGCTATGAAGTTTCACCAGAAAACCAACAACACTTCTCTAGAAGATACAAGATTCCAACCTCTGGATCTCTTTGATGAGGAATCCATATATCGATGATTGTAGGGGGTGAGTCATCTTCTGGGGTTTTTATTAGTGTCTTCTCTCTGATAGTTCTCGATTCCACTTGGAGACTGATGATCTCTTACTCATCCCTGGTTGAAAACAGAGAGGGAAGTGTCAGAGGGGAAGCTTCTGGAAGATTCTATGATCTTCCACCTCGCAAACTGTCTCTGCCATTTGTCCATTCTCGCCCATCGCACCCTACAGAGGGGCCATCCAATATGCATTGCACCCTTTACAGTAGGAAGGTGATATGCATCACACTCTCTACACTGGGTATTGAGTATGGTCCAATTTTGACCATTTCTAAACATTTTTTAGTGGAGAGCTTCTAGGAGATGATGTAATCAGTTGACCTTGTTCCTTTAGGTAGTGAAGCAACACTTTTAGGGACTTAGGAGCCCTTAGTTTATGGACATTTATGATTGGGGTTGCAGTGCCCAAAAATGTCTATAATAGTTTTCCATTCATTATTCACTTTTGATTATTTTTATTGTTGCCCTCACTATTGTAACTCTGATTATTTTCATTGTTGCACACCATATTTTTGTTGGGTTTACACATTATAGAGGAGAGAGACTCTACACAAGCTGAAGATGTTTGAGTATGGACAAGAACCCATCGCATAGAGGGGGACTAGTAACATCTATTTGTTCCCTTCACAGCTATTATAATAAAATTATTCTTTGCATATCTAGTTTCCATGGGATGATTGGAGTTATTACTCTTTCTTTTTGATGTCTAACTATGATTGTGGCATAGATACGAATTTTGGCAGTTTTTTTTTCTATCAATTGTTGTAGATCTATAATGTTTAGCATCCATTTATATTGTTGAGATTGTTTGTCATCCACAATCTTAAGTGGGTTCTTTTCGTACATGTTTGAGTAGGAAACACTACAATAGTAGTGGCTCGTCCAATCACCTACAACATGGGCTACTAAGTGGTTGTAACATTTAGGTTAGGGTGATGTGGAAAGGTAAGAAAGGCCTACCTTTAAGAAGGCATAACTCTGAACTCATAAGGTCAAATGTAGGTAAATTTTATATTATTGAAATTGTCTCAATGAGACAAAAATAAAGGTTGTGTCTAATTTAAGTTTTAAGAAGGTCGAGAAAAATCAAAATTTTTAGGTCTCATTTCCATAGTGGTACTTTGGGAGTTGGATCTCAATAATAACTACCTCCTAACTCTAGTTAGGTTTTGGGGTTAGGAGTGGGTGTTACAAATAAATAATGATTTATTTACTTATTCCTCAGTGATATAGTCAAAAAGAGTTAGAAATAATTAGTAAATAATCATTTGATAATAATTTCAAGGGAGAGAAGTTAAATGATTAAGGAATAATAAATAAATAATCATTTATTTAGTTATTCCTATGGATTAGTGAAAATATTATTAATTATTTTCACTAAATGGGTAAATATTAAAATAACATGAAATTAGTTAATTAAATTTCTGGGTTATTTTCAAGTGGGTAAATAGAAATGATTTAGGAAAATTGGGTTTCTAAATTATCCTAAGATGAAAGTGGGTTTTATGTGTAAAACACATACTACATGGTGTATTTCGATCATCTAAGTGTAAAATGGCTAGGTGAACACTTTTTAGGTGATAATAATGGGTGTTAAAGTTCTCCATCATCTATAATAGTATTATATAAACTCACATCAATAGTTTTATATGTGACAGAAATTGGCAATGTTATAGCTTATGCTTAGTATTGTGGTCTTTTTACACTTTAACATAGATTCTTAACTAATATTGATTTTCAATAATTGTGTTGAACGACACTCTTGAACCCAGTATGGAAGAGATGTTGTAATATTATCTCATGTCCTATCATTTTAAACATTTTGACATAAAAAAATGTAATAATTATATTTATAACTATAATGATAATTAATACTTAAACTAACCTCATCATTATATTTATAACTATAACTATAATTGATACTTAGATTAGCCTAAATCCATCAACTTTGGATATATCAAACATTGAAAGGGATGAAATCCCCTTAGGTGCAAACAAAATTAATAGTGAAAAGAGATTTCATTACCTCTCAACGCTTTATAGATCCATAATTAGTATGGATCTGGACTGGTTTAGATAAAGATGTGTGAATTTATAAGTAGAGGTAGAAGTGAGCCATTTTTATAACAACCACAAATTCATAAGCACTATTAAATATTCACTTAGACTTAGCTATGCGAAGAAGGGGAGGGATATTACTAAATCTTGAAGGAAACATTGTGGATAAATTCTCATGGTGACTTGGTCAGAAATCCAACAACTAGATATAAATTTATGGACTCTACTTGGGGATAATTCTAGAACAAATATGTGGAATCCAAGACATTGTCATTTTGGGTTTCTCTTATCTAATTATTCAATTTTTTAGAAGTGGAAATCATCTAAAAGATAACACATTAAGCCTCTTGTTTCATCAAATAAAAATTATCCTTATTTCCTTCTCCACCTCTTCTTTCTTCCATATCCTAAGAAATCTCAATCTTGAAGTGGATCATTAGGCCATTGAATCTTACATTTTGGGTGAAAGACATCTAGAAATCAATGGTCCTAGTGAGTATGTCCCTACCCCATAAAGTGTCCATGGTTTGTTCCCTTATGCCCATTAGTCTTATTTTTCTCCCTCATGAACTAATGTTCCCCATTTTTGGAATATAATCCTAACATCTACATTTATCTTTTAGCCTAAGTATCCTTGACTTAGCCACACGCACTAAAAATCATGTTCACACTTGATTTTTGGTAAACTAGCTTGGTGGACCAACTTTCCCTTTTTTTGTGTTTAAAGGCTTAATATTATGGAAATATTGGTCTAGCCACTTTCCTAGACCATTTAGACATCTAAGTGCATGTTCACACCTAACCACACCTCATCCACTTGAGTTATTTGAGATTTTGTTGCCCACATGAAGATTCCCCCTTAAATCAAGGGATTTGCTCCCCCTGGCCATTTTAGCATGTTTTAAAGTTGCCTTCCTTGGGAAATGTGCCCCTCATGATTTCCTCGTGGTTTATAGTTGGCATAGGTTTTATTGAGTCATTGTTGCTATTTTAGGCCTCCCTTTAGCTTTTCTTAGCCTTTTTGTAGTTTTTTTCCTAGTTTTCTAGATTCGGCAATTTCTATATAACCACCTCCCTTCGGGATTAGAGGTTTGGTTTCTCATGTATTACTATTGTTCATTAATTTAATACATTGATTTATGGAGAAAATTCTTTCTCTCCTCTCCTGAATATCAACAAATTACTTGTGTTTAATTTAACTAGAATTCTAGATCTATCGGAGTTTCTGCAGGAATTCTACATGGTATCAGAGCTAGCTTGAATCTAGTGGATTGTACATGGTTTTATTTGTAGGTATAGATAATTAGGAGGTGCAAAAATAAGTAATGGATCATCTCTCTCAACGAATAAAACTTGTTCTATATCCTTTCAATTACTTCGAATGGAAGACAGATATTACAAGGCAACAATGGGAACGAAGACTGAACTGACTTCTACAGCAGAGAAGATCAAGTATTTCAATAAATTAGATGAGGAAATTGGGTTGATATGCCTATCAATTTCGAGAGAACTCCTCTTTCATGTCAGCAGATCCACTACTCCCGATGCAGTCTGGACCACATTGGAAGGACTATTCGACAAGTAGGATGAAATGAGAGTGCATCAGCTAGAGAATGAAATCATATCCCTCAGTCCAACTCATTTCAGCAACCTGCAGGGATACTTCACCAAGTTTAAATCCCTCCTCATTGAATTTGATGCATGTGGAGTCAAGAAAGAGGAAGATCAACTCATCCTTTCGATTCTCTCGAAATTAGGCCCTGAATATTCCGTATTTGTATCGTCTTGCAAGCATCTAAATTGACTCAAGAAAAATGGAAAATGCCTTCATTGAATAACTTAATTGTAGCATTGATTTAAGAGCAAGATAAGTTAGTCCAAATGGGTGCCATCAAGCATTCAAATAACCAAGCACTTGCGTCTACAGATGCTCCAAAGAGCAGTGGAAGAGACAAGCAAAAAGGGGAGGGTAAATTTAACGAATCGAAGAAGGACAGACCCGTACAATATTCAGAGAGCTCTTCTTTGTCTAAGGGTAAGAAGAAGAAGGAAATAAAACTTTGCAGCTATTGTTCCAAAGGTTTTCATCCCAAAGAAAATTACATGAGGAAAACAATCCATGAAATGGTTAAGCAATTGCAGCAACACAATCTCACCATGCCCGAGAATGCAAAAAAGAAGGATGATAATAGAACAAGAGATGGGAGAGGGAGAGCATGAGATGGTCATGCTTTAATGGATGTCACATCCACTCCATTGGCTTGGATCCTTGATTCAGGTGCATCAAATCATATGGCTGAATCAAAAGATGAATTTTCCTCCATCGAAGAAAGCACCAGATCCCCAATTTATTTGGGAGATGCCACACCTGGAAAGGTGTGCAGAGAAGGAGTTATAGACCTTGAAGGGGGTTGCTTCACAAATGTGCTTCATGTTCCCTCGCTGTTTGAAAATCTTCTCTCGATATTTCAGATCACTCATCTGGCTTTGTAAGGAAGGTGGTGTTCACTCCGGATTTCGTAGCGATTACTGACATTTCCACGGGCTCACAACATGCACATGGAATTGCAGATCATGGTTTTCATTTGTATTTATTCTCCCACATTGTTCCTAAATCTATTAGCACTGTACTTCATAGTTTTTTGGTGCTTCTCAAGCCCTGGCTGCCACTGAACCATTTCTTCCCATACATTGCTATATGACACTTGGTTTCGATCCACAGTCACACTGAGACTACTAGAAACCTGCTTTGGGAGGCTACCATGGATGAAGAGTACTCTGCTCTTACTGAAAATAACACATGGGACTTGGTTCCACTTCCAAAAGGAAGAAAGCTTGTTCAATGCTGATGGATCTATCAAATAAAGATTGCTACATATGGTGAGAGCAACTTACCCCTTCCTCCTAATGCAATCAAATTGAGAGCAACTTACCCCTCTTCTCTAGGTTTTATTTATTTATGTGGTCTTCCAGCCACATTTTGTGCCTTATGATTGCTTGGCCATTAGTTTATTATGTATGGGATTTATCTTGGTAATGTGTGGTCATACTCTCATATTTATCTTATTGCTAAAGCAATTATTTCTTGAAACTGACATCATCACGTCCTCTCCATGGGTTCTAGTTCTTTTGCTTCAGATTCATCAACCTCACAAGACAAGGAGACAAATATATGTGGTTGACCGAATTTGGGCTACATCCACGGAGAAATAGCTAGTCCTTCCTTTTATATTATCTAGCAAAATGAATAGATACAACCTACAGTCAATCCGTTGTAATTTCCTCTTCATTCTCACAGAGTCTCCTCTATCTTTCTCTGTCAAAATAAACATCTATTCAGCCACAATACAATTCCCTCATATATATAGAGAGGGGTTCCCTTCTAGGGAAAAAAATTCTAAATTAAACATAAATTCTAGCGTTAGATCATCCGCCTAATGGACGGCCCATTTTAACTACGAAAGTGCAATATTTTACAAGGAAAATTTACATCTATTTTTAGCTTTGGGGATTTGCCCCCCAACCCATGCTAAGGGTGGCTCATAAAAAATGTCGTCGCCCCCACCTGGCTCCAATGGTGATGAACAAATGGGTGTTGTTGCCGCCCCATTACTAACTAGGGTCAAATGTGGTGATACCTCTGGATAAAGAATATAATCAACCTCCATACCCAACATATGTCACTATCCTATAAAATGTACATGGTTTTCTCCTTATGCCCATTATTCCTATTTTTCTCCCCTGTGAACTAATGCACCCCATCACATCCTTATCTCCCCTCCCTTTTCTCTTCTTATCTATGGTTTCTTGAACCAAAGTGTTAAACCCTCTATTGGTTCTCTAATATTTACAAATTATGTCCTCTGTCAGCCCAACGTGGCACCATATGTTCAATGATCTCATGCAAGCACACCTCATTTAATGGTTACAATGTTGACTAGATTTTACCTTATTTTAGATCTCATGGTATGTTATGGTTACATCTCTACAAGTGTGCCTTATTTAATTTCACCGGTGCAAATTAGACCTACTCTCAATCCTGTGTTGATGGGTTGCAAGCAATGTGTCCCTTGCGTCCAATTTTTAATGATTATTTTGTATTAGGGAACTGGAAATAATGATGTGGAATTTATAGCTCGAGCATAGCTCTAAGGGTGGAATGAGAATAAATTTGGCAGTTAGAGCTCATCTAAATTCAGACATTGTGAGTTGCGTGGGTTTTAAATCCTTAACTTTCTGTGGAATTTATATTGAAGAGCAGTTGTGTTAAGGGTAGCACCCATGAACTAGCAATTTTGGAAGCTCGAAAATGAGCTTTATGCTATGATTTATGTTTTCTTCCATTGTGTGAGTGAAATGTGGACCTAACATCACTGTAGCTAGGTGCTTGATAATCTCGCCCTCTTTAGGTCGATGGTAAGCATTCCAATTGTTATTCTCTTCAACATTGTGAAAATTTGGATTTGTGTAGGTACCTTCTCTCTCTCAGGCCTTAGCCTTGTCCTTTTCAATGCGGTTTAATTGAGAGCAACTTACCCCTCCTCTCTAGGTTTTGTTTCTTTATGTGGTCTTCCCGCCTCCTTTTGTGCCTTCTAGTTGCTTGGTCGAGGATTTGTGAATTAGGGAAGTTATTTTGGTAACCTATGTTCATAATATCCTTTTTAGCCTACTGACAAAGAATTTCTTTCTCAGCTCTGACATCATTACGTCCTCTCCATGTATTTTAGTTCTTTCGCTTAAAATTCACCGACCTCTACGATGTGTAAACACTTTAAATATGAGCATGTGGCCATTATCAGTGAGCTTTATGATCTGCATGTAATCATATACCAAAAAGGGTCCCCAGAATGTAATACCTATGAAATAATAATGGATCTTCAGTAGAGAATCTCACACTTTGAAAAGGAAATTGATGTAATTTGCAACATCATCTTGGACCTCAAGTTGCAGTGTGCTTAGCCGAGCAGCTCCATTGTCGAACCTCCCCAGGATATCGACCTCAATCAACTAGCATTTCCTTCAACTTGACCAACTCTATAATGTTTGGTTATAAGTGTATATGTTTTTTATCTCAATTTTGTTGCATATACTACTCTCAACAAATACAAGTACTAATAGGATATGGATTTTTTGATGTAATATGGGTGGGGAAATTATATATTAATATACATCCCATATGTCATTGAACAATGTGGAAATGTAATTCACCTAAGTATTTTCCACGACTAAGGGTGGATTCAATACAAAAAGTACTCTTTTCTATTTAAAAAATAATATTCACTTAAATCATATGCATTATTTTCAAAATATACAATGTAATTATACTCATAATATAAATAAAGGTGATATGATATGAAATGAACTAATAAATAATATAGAATTCATTGATCCATTTTCAGTCATACCACTTCCATCCCTATTTTGAGAGGTGGATGAGCGATTAAGTCCCTATCCCATAAAGTGTTCATGGTTTGTTCCCTTATGCCCATTAGTCCTACTTTTCTCCCCCGTGAACTAATGTACCTCATCACATCCTCGTCTCCCCTCCCTTATCCCTTTTCATCTATGAAATTTTAAACCAAAGTATTAAAACCTCTACTGGCGATGTAATGTTTACAAATTATGTCCTTCACCAGCCAAAAGTGGCACCATATGGGTGATGATCCCATGCAGGTACACCTCATTTAATGGTTACAATGTGGATTAGACTTCCCATTATTTCAAATCTTAGGGTATGTTATGGTTACATCTCCACATGTGTGCCCTATTTAATTTCATGGGTGTAGATTAGACGTACTCTCAATCGTGAGCTCATGGCTTGGAAGAAATTCACCTCCTTAGACAATTTTTTTATGATTGTTTTGTATTGGGGAACCGGAAATAATGATTTGGAATTGATAGCTCGACTGCATCTCTTAGGGTGTAATGAGAATAAATTTGGAAGTGGGATCTCATCTAAATTTATATCTTGTGAGTTGAGTGGGTTTTAAATCCTTAATTCTTTATGGAATTTTTAGCGGAGATCTCGTATGTTAAGGGTGGTGTCCAAGCACTGGCACTTTTGGAAGCTCAACAATGAGTTTTGGGCTATGCTTTGTTCTTTCTTCCATTATGTGAGTCAAGTGTTGATCCATCATCAATGTAGTTGGGTGTTTGGGTATCGACCCTCTGGGTTGGAGGTAAGCATTGAAACTTTCATTCTTTTTGGCATTGTGTCAATTGGGATTTGTCTGGGTTTCTTCTTTGTCTCAAGCCATAGCCCTGCTCTAGTCAATGTGGTCCAATTGAGAGCAACTTACCCCTCCTCTCTGGTTTTTGTTTCTTTATGTGGTCTTCCCACCTCATTTTGCGCCTTCTAGTTACTAGGCTAAGGATTTATGATTTACGAGAGTTATCTTGGTAACTTGTGGTCATACTCTCCTATTTAGCTTGTTGATAAAGAAATTATTGCTCGACGTTGACATCATTACATCCTATTCATGGATTCTATTTCTTTCTCTTCAGATTCATTGGCCTTCACGATGTGTAAACACTGTAAAACTGAAAATGCATCCATTAACAATAAGTTTTATAATCTACATGTAATGTTATACCACCAAATGTCCTCAGAATGTAACACTTATGAAATAATAGTGGCCTTTTGACGAAGAATCTCTCACCCTGAATATGAAGTTGATGCACTCTGCACCATCATCTCGAAAATCGAGTTGGAGTGCACTCAACCGGACAACTCCATCATCGAATCTCCCCAGCCCATTGACCTCAATCGGCTAACATTCACTTCAAAATGACCAACTCTGTAATGTTTGGTTTTAAGCGTATATTTTTTTGTCTCAATTTTTCTACATATACTTCTCTCGACAAATATAAGTACTAATAGGATATCAATTTTTTTATTTAGTCTGGGTGGGGGGGATTTTATATCAATAGACATACCAGTTGTCCTTGAGCAACTTGTCAATGTAATTCACCCAAGTATTTGTCGCAATCAAGCACAAATTTAATACAAACAAGATCGGCTACGTAGCAGCTAGTCCCTGCAAAGCACATGGAATGGGTCTAGTGTCTAGATGTGGCTTGCTCGCTTGTGGGGGCGGAAAGCTGGGCTTCAGCACTGAACTAGTCATAATGTGACCAGCAAGATATAAAGAACGATAAGCAGACAACCAATGTTCAACAATTAGCCTGTTCTCAAGAAATAATATTGCGTAAAGAATCATTTGTTTCGTATCAACGATCCAGGACTGGGTAGTTTGCTTGCTGTAGGTCCAACTTCCTATCATCCAGTGGGCTTAAAAGGAAATACGAATGCTCTAAGTGGTTACCCAGACATCATCCAATCACTAAGTTTGGTGAGGTAGTTCAAGGATGGTAAATCAAAAAGTTTGGTTCCAATCATGTCGATTGGTCTGGTCCGTCACGATAGAAACAAAGTCTGACTTTAAATTTTTATTCGCATAGACTATTACATTTCAATTTCAATATGAAGTCAAGGAGTAGAGATAGGGGTGCAACATAGATACTATTATGTACCACCTTGCACACAACTTTCAAATCAAATGCCCTTAAGCTTCTAGCAATATTTGTGTGTGTAGATCAAAGTCTCAATCCACTTTTTGGGAAGTCAAAATATAAGAGAGGTACTTGGCAGCACATAAAACAAGTAGAGTAGATGCTACTAAGCCACCATTGTTAGAAAACATTGAATGTGGATGGGAGGAAGAAGGAATATGAATTTGTCTCTTTGGTAATTCATTGTCATGCTTTTCTGGCTCCTTGGGTTTCGATTGTATCCAATGAGATTGGTCTCCATCAAACCCGACTTCTACTGTAGATACCGCCTACGTGTGAGTTAAGATTGGTTGTTCCCCATGAACAATGTCTTCTACGTGCTTAGGTGCTTCTGCTCTTGATTCTTCCGCAGTTTCATTCGCTTTTGCTTTATGATCATCCGGTCGAATCACCTATGGAAGTTTTGCACCTTCGTTGTTTTCTGTTTCTACAGATCGCTCCTACATCAAGCCTTGTTTCCTAACGGAGTTTGATCTCTCGTTACGAGAGGTCTGTGAGATGCGGTCATATCTAGACATTATGCGATGAGGTGATCACACGTGACACCCACCCATGACGATCACTGCCGTCAAACTTGGAAAAGTGCACCATTCACATTGCTCTAAAAAGTCTTTCAACCATCCTAAAAAGTCTTCCAACCCGTAAGGGGCATAGAACAACGACATGAAACGGTCACTGATACACCTGTTTTATAAGCAAACCTCAACACAACCACGTATCTCTCATGCCATGAACATGAACCTGCATGCATATCAAATGTCTTATTCCGGATCTGAGGTGCATGCATACCAAATCTCTAGATTGGGAGGCTTTTCTGTCACATTCGATGAAGGCCAACCTGCAATGCGAAATTTTGCAGAGTAGTGCACAGTCTAGGCCTACAGTTCTCCAGCTTCAAAGTGTAGAGTCGGCGAAAATTGAACAGATTGCTTTCAGTCTAGAGAGATCGATAAGCCGATCCTTACCCTGATGTTCATTAAGGAGTTCAAAAAGAAAGTGCCACAGCGTTTGCAGAACCTCCATGGACACTGGTTATGCCGAGATAGAGATGCGAAAGGGGTTTCTTCATACCAACATTTTATTCCATATCCATTCAATCTGTAGCCTGTATCATCAGAAGTAGAAAGCTAAAATCGTTATAATTTTCCATAAGTCATGTATGTATATTTTATCTAGTTCAGTGGTTTAATGAGTGTATTGATGCAAATAAATGGTCTTCATTTCAACTACTCTTCCATGAATTTCCTGGTTGCCATCTGCAAGAACGAGGGCAGGACGGAAGAATCGTGCAGAAGCTATTGCTTGCTATAACGAAGTTCTTCAGATAGATCCAATGGTAGTTGATGGTCTTGTAAACAGGGTAAACACTCTCAAAGAGATTGGTTGTGTTAGCGAAGCAATTTAGGATTATATACGAGCTGTGACCTACCATGGCTGAAGGCCATAAAAACCTTGCCTCTGCTTACAAAGAGAGGTATATGCCTATATTTTTGATACCATGAGGTGATCTATTATTTGTGAATGAAGTTGTAGCTATACATATGTTTTTCTCAAATTGCATTTCTTTTCTGTAGTGGTCATGTGGAAGCTGTTATTAAGAGTTACAAACAAGCCTTGGTGTCGCGCCCTGATTTTCCAAAAGCTACATGCAATCTTTTGCATACTTTATAGGTGCTTTGGTTAATTTTAATTATGCAGTCTCCTATTTTTAGTGGAAAACTTTCTTGTGGGTAATTATTAACCAGTCTTGAAAAAGTTTGTCATGCTAGCTCGAAGATGTTACAATGCTTTGCCAAGTTTGCAAAAAAAAATATTGGTTTTGTTTATCTTTATCAGTGTGTATGTAGTTGGGAAGACCGTGAGAATAAGTTTTGGGCTTTCGGAGGCTTCAGATGTGGAACTCATTGCGGAGAAGTAGATATGGGTGTACAAAGCAAATAAATAAACAGTCCATTGAAATTACTGCATGACTAGGTAACTTGTTTTTTCTTTTCTTTGGACATACAGTCCATTGTTTTGTGTGAATGAAAAACTTGCATATCGTAAGCATGGATTTTCTCATCAAGTAATACGAGGAGCAGCATAAATACCCTAAATGACTTGTTTTTTTGGAGGTTCCATCTAGTGGTCTGTTTTTGTAATAGATATCTGGGGAGACAGTTGGTGAAGTGAAAACTGTTGTAGACATGCACGAGAGGAAAGCAGAAATGGCACGTCAAGTAGATGCTTTCATTGCTCTACCAGGTGTGTGTTTTTAATACAAGTCTTAAAGAATTTTTTACGAACATAAGTTTTCACAAAAAACATGCTTGCATTACTTTGATTAACATGATTTGCAAGTTAGTGAGTTTCCTTGAATAGTAAAATAATTTTTCCTGGTGTTAAGATAGGTGGTTTGTTGGTTAGCTTCATAAATTTGTCATGTCACAAATTATGTATTTAGGATTGATATGGTTTCTGAGTTGTTGCTACAAATTTATATATTCAGGATTGTTCTGGTTTTGCATTTAAGTTTTTTTTTTCTTTTTTGTGTTTTGTTCAGGAATTCCTAATTGTATTGTTGGATGGACTTGATGAAGATCTAAATCGCGTGAAAAACAAGCTTTACACAGAGATTGATGATGGCAATGAATGCTCAGATGAGACATTAGTAGATACATATCGTGCATATCATAAGGCACGGGAAGATTCCATCATTCAGGATCTATTTGGAGTTACTTTTTGATCTTGCCCTGATTATTTCTGTGGTTTACTATATGGCATTTGTTGTTGTTGTTCCTTCTATTCTTTTAAGCAAAACTAGAGTTTTCCAAGTCGTATTCATGGGAAGTTGAATTCGGTATTTTGCAGGGACAATATAGGGAAACATTATTGTGCACTACTTGTCGTAAAGTTAAAAGGAAATTTGATCCCTTTACGCATCTACTACTTACATTTCCCAAAACTCTAAAAACGAGAGTTACAATATTTAGCAGTGATGGCATTGAAAAGCCTGCACAACATACAGTAACTGTGAATCAGGACGGAACATAGCAGGACATAGTTAATGCTCTAAGCTCTCTATGCTCCATAAGGGCTGACGAGAAGCTTTTGCTTGCAGAGGTAAAGACAACAACTAGTTTATCATCTATGATAGAGCTTATTTTTTATCTATATTTTTGATGGTACACAATTTGTTGATTTTCTAAAAAGTTTAAACCGAAGTTGAAATTGTTTACAGATTTCCAACTATCAAATTGTTCGGTATTTGGAGAAGCAATCCAATCCCTTCTCCAATAGTGTAGATAATGTCATCGTGGTAGCATATAGGCTTCCAGTTTTTCAAGAGAAATTTCCATTGATAGTGTTACATCTTCAGATTCAGAGTGAGAAAATGTAAGACTCTGGATTTTATTTCAGTACTAACTCTTTGGGATTATAGTTTACTCTGCTTGTTTCATATGTGAGAGTGAACACATTATCTACTAAAGAATCTCTGTTTCACAATGTTTTGTTTACCTGTATGAACTCAGCAAGTTGGTAGTTTGATTCGTAAATGTGGTGGCTTATTGCATATATATTGTCAACCATATATATGAACTCTGTGAATTTGTAGGAAATGTCCAACGCCATTATACAACTTCTTAAGTCCCTGGTCTACTTAGTCTTTTCCATTCTTTGCACCCTAGGTTCAAAAGATTTCAATAGATAACTTGGATACTGTCATTACAACAAGAACAAAAGAAAACATTGAATGAATATGTGCATGGAAAGAAAATTATTTATATTCTTAACCTGAAATGTTCAGGTAAAGGTGGAGGTAAGGCGTTGAGGCTATAGAGGTTGCAGGTAAGACGCTGAGCCTATAGAGGTTGCAGGTAAGACGCTGAGCCTACAGACAATAACAGCTGCAAACATCAACATCCTGTCACTAAATCAGCAACAACATGCACTACGAACTATCAACGGGCATGGCAGAACTAGTAATTCCATCCACATAAATGGCAAAACCAGCAGAGGCAGTGCTTTTTATAAGCCATACTTCCTATTTCCATTGCAGTATTCGTGGCACACCATGCAACGTCTAGTTGTAGTGTTTGTTTCACCGTCATGAAAGGTGTAGGTGGGAGTCACAAGGTGGGGGTAGTGGAAGCAGGTGGTGCCAGTGGAAACCAAGATGAAGGTTTAGCAATAATATTTCCGTAGCATCTAATAACTTTAAACTAATGCTAGCATTAGTTAAGATTTGATATGTCGATTGAAATATGAACGACACAAGTTGAATATAACCTATGGTCGCCTCTTCCCCACCTTGAGAAGAGGCCAAATAATACTATGAAAGCGATATGAGCCTAAAACTTTAGCAATGAATAATTAGTGACCAGCTTATTCCGAATGGTAACCTGCTCAAACTAATGTTAACCCACACTTTTCGATTAGTATAGTCCCTGGCCATTGTCAGATGGCAGGGACTAAAAATACTCATATCTATTAAAAATTATTCACTTAACTCATATGCATTATTTTCAAAATATACAATCAAACTATACTCATAATAGAAATAAAGGTTATATGATATGAAATGAACTAATATAGCATTGATTGGTCCATTTTTTATCATACCACTTCCAACGCTATTTCGAGAGGTAGAAGAGAATACCGCCGCCCCCACCACTTCCACCCCTATTTCAAGAGGTAGAAGAGAACACCCCCACCTCCACCGTTTCCACCACTATTTCGAGAGGTAGAAGAGAACACCCCTACCCCCGCCACTTCCACCCCTATTTTGAGAGGTAGAAGAGAATCCCCCCACTGATCCATCTTGAGTCATACCACTTCCACCCATATTTCGAGAGATTGAAGAGAACACCTCCACCCCCACCACCCTTATTTTGAGACGTAGAAGAGAACCTCCCCCTTGCCCCACACATGCACACACACACAAACACACATATATAATTGCACCAAGAGGTGCTATCTAACTTAGTATGGTCCATATGTTGTAATATCTTGTTTAATGTTTTAACTCGGTCAAAATAAAATAAAATAAAATATTTAAAAATATATTATTAGTAATTTTAGTTATAATTAATTATATTAATTGAGCGAAGAGGCTCACTCTACAACCCAACACGAAGGTCTTTTGTAATTTCGTCTCCACTCAAGGTGGAGTTGACACATGTCCCTCTTGAAATAAAAATAAAATATTATGAAAATAGAAAACCAATGTTGGCCATAATAATAAAAGAAAAATGAATATGTTGTACATGTTTGGTTGGTTGTTCACATGAAGTAAAATAATTTAATATAAAGTAATTAAAAATAAAAATAAAATGTGCCAGCTAGATGTTAATTTTTTTTTTAATATTTCAACACATTATTTAAATAAAATATTTGAAGATCTATGTTAACCAATTTTAATCTATATCAACTTCATATATATCTATATATAGAAAAAAAATGTTAAAAGAAAATATTTTAATGTTGTATATAATAAAATATTCAATCTCGGTTATGAATAAAATATTTTCATAAAAATTAGTATTGACATATATTTAAAATTTTATTAATAACGAAAAAACTGTTTTAATGTGTAGTGATAAAATGTGTTCGATCAACACATTATGTAGAATATTTGAGCTGAGAGACTCATTCTACAACTCGACACTAAGCGATGACTAGGGATGTGTAAGCTTGTCTATTCGTAGGAATTGACATGTGGCTCTTTAAAATAAAAATAAATTATACTTTAAATAGAAAAAGAAATAAATTAGAAAATAAATAATAATAAAAAGTACACATTGTATTCTCACTTTAAAGAAATTTGCACGTGAAGAAATTTGATCTCTTAAGCTCAACCCAATATAATGTAATGTTGTCCATCCAACATGAAAGTCAAAATAAAAATTCCTTATTACTTTATTTTATGGATGAAATAACTAATAATTCCTTATTACTTTATTTATTTAAATGTTAAAAACTAAAAATTATCAAAAACCAAAAATACGTCCCCCATCATCTGTCCTTGCCTCGTCGTATTCGATGCCCACTCATGACTCATGACTCACTTTAAAGAAATTTGCACGTGAAGAAATTTGATCTCTTAAGCTCAACCCAATATAATGTAATGTTGTCCATCCAACATGAAAGTCAAAATAAAAATTCCTTATTACTTTATTTTATGGATGAAATAACTAATAATTCCTTATTACTTTATTTATTTAAATGTTAAAAACTAAAAATTATCAAAAACCAAAAATACGTCCCCCATCATCTGTCCTTGCCTCGTCGTATTCGATGCCCACTCATGACTCATGACTCACTTTAAAGAAATTTGCACGTGAAGAAATTTGATCTCTTAAGCTCAACCCAATATAATGTAATGTTGTCCATCCAACATGAAAGTCAAAATAAAAATTCCTTATTACTTTATTTTATGGATGAAATAACTAATAATTCCTTATTACTTTATTTATTTAAATGTTAAAAACTAAAAATTATCAAAAACCAAAAATACGTCCCCCATCATCTGTCCTTGCCTCGTCGTATTCGATGCCCACTCATGACTCATGACTCACTTTAAAGAAATTTGCACGTGAAGAAATTTGATCTCTTAAGCTCAACCCAATATAATGTAATGTTGTCCATCCAACATGAAAGTCAAAATAAAAATTCCTTATTACTTTATTTTATGGATGAAATAACTAATAATTCCTTATTACTTTATTTATTTAAATGTTAAAACTAAAAATTATCAAAAACCAAAAATACATCCCCCATCATCTGTCCTTGCCTCGTCGTATTCGATGCCCACTCATGACTCATGACTCACTTTAAAGAAATTTGCACGTGAAGAAATTTGATCTCTTAAGCTCAACCCAATATAATGTAATGTTGTCCATCCAACATGAATGTCAAAATAAAAGTTCCTTATTGCTTTATTTTATGGATGAAATAACTAATAATTCCTTATTACTTTATTTATTTAAATGTTAAAAACTAAAAATTATCAAAAACCAAAAATACGTCCCCCATCATCTGTCCTTGCCTCGTCGTATTCGATGCCCACTCATGACTCATGACTCACTTTAAAGAAATTTGCACGTGAAGAAATTTGATCTCTTAAGCTCAACCCAATATAATGTAATGTTGTCCATCCAACATGAATGTCAAAATAAAAATTCCTTATTGCTTTATTTTATGGATGAAATAACTAATAATTCCTTATTACTTTATTTATTTAAATGTTAAAAACTAAAAATTATCAAAAACCAAAAATACGTCCCCCATCATCTGTCCTTGCCTCGTCGTATTCGATGCCCACTCATGACTCATGACTCACTTTAAAGAAATTTGCATGTGAAGAAATTTGATCTCTTAAGCTCAACCCAATATAATGTAATGTTGTCCATCCAACATGAAAGTCAAAATAAAAATTCCTTATTACTTTATTTTATGGATGAAACAACTAATAATTCCTTATTACTTTATTTATTTAAATGTTAAAACTAAAAATTATCAAAAACCAAAAATACATCCCCCATCATCTGTCCTTGCCTCGTCGTATTCGATGCCCACTCATGACTCATGACTCACTTTAAAGAAATTTGCACGTGAAGAAATTTGATCTCTTAAGCTCAACCCAATATAATGTAATGTTGTCCATCCAACATGAAAGTCAAAATAAAAATTCCTTATTACTTTATTTTATGGATGAAATAACTAATAATTCCTTATTACTTTATTTATTTAAATGTTAAAAACTAAAAATTATCAAAAACCAAAAATACGTCCCCCATCATCTGTCCTTGCCTCGTCGTATTCGATGCCCACTCATGACTCATGACTCACTTTAAAGAAATTTGCACGTGAAGAAATTTGATCTCTTAAGCTCAACCCAATATAATGTAATGTTGTCCATCCAACATGAATGTCAAAATAAAAATTCCTTATTGCTTTATTTTATGGATGAAATAACTAATAATTCCTTATTACTTTATTTATTTAAATGTTAAAAACTAAAAATTATCAAAAACCAAAAATACGTCCCCCATCATCTGTCCTTGCCTCGTCGTATTCGATGCCCACTCATGACTCATGACTCACTTTAAAGAAATTTGCATGTGAAGAAATTTGATCTCTTAAGCTCAACCCAATATAATGTAATGTTGTCCATCCAACATGAAAGTCAAAATAAAAATTCCTTATTACTTTATTTTATGGATGAAACAACTAATAATTCCTTATTACTTTATTTATTTAAATGTTAAAACTAAAAATTATCAAAAACCAAAAATACATCCCCCATCATCTGTCCTTGCCTCGTCGTATTCGATGCCCACTCATGACTCATGACTCACTTTAAAGAAATTTGCACGTGAAGAAATTTGATCTCTTAAGCTCAACCCAATATAATGTAATGTTGTCCATCCAACATGAAAGTCAAAATAAAAATTCCTTATTACTTTATTTTATGGATGAAATAACTAATAATTCCTTATTACTTTATTTATTTAAATGTTAAAAACTAAAAATTATCAAAAACCAAAAATACGTCCCCCATCATCTGTCCTTGCCTCGTCGTATTCGATGCCCACTCATGACTCATGACTCACTTTAAAGAAATTTGCACGTGAAGAAATTTGATCTCTTAAGCTCAACCCAATATAATGTAATGTTGTCCATCCAACATGAAAGTCAAAATAAAAATTCCTTATTACTTTATTTTATGGATGAAACAACTAATAATTCCTTATTACTTTATTTATTTAAATGTTAAAACTAAAAATTATCAAAAACCAAAAATACATCCCCCATCATCTGTCCTTGCCTCGTCGTATTCGATGCCCACTCATGACTCATGACTCACTTTAAAGAAATTTGCACGTGAAGAAATTTGATCTCTTAAGCTCAACCCAATATAATGTAATGTTGTCCATCCAACATGAATGTCAAAATAAAAGTTCCTTATTGCTTTATTTTATGGATGAAATAACTAATAATTCCTTATTACTTTATTTATTTAAATGTTAAAAACTAAAAATTATCAAAAACCAAAAATACGTCCCCCATCATCTGTCCTTGCCTCGTCGTATTCGATGCCCACTCATGACTCATGACTCACTTTAAAGAAATTTGCACGTGAAGAAATTTGATCTCTTAAGCTCAACCCAATATAATGTAATGTTGTCCATCCAACATGAAAGTCAAAATAAAAATTCCTTATTACTTTATTTTATGGATGAAATAACTAATAATTCCTTATTACTTTATTTATTTAAATGTTAAAAACTAAAAATTATCAAAAACCAAAAATACGTCCCCCATCATCTGTCCTTGCCTCGTCGTATTCGATGCCCACTCATGACTCATGACTCACTTTAAAGAAATAAGAAATTTGATCTCTTAAGCTCAACCCAATATAATGTAATGTTGTCCATCCAACATGAAAATCAAAATAAAAATTACTTTATTTTATGGATGATAATTCCTTATTACTTTATTTATTTAAATGTTAAAAACTAAAAATTATCAAAAACCAAAAATACGTCCCCCATCATCTGTCCTTGCCTCGTCGTATTCGATGCCCACTCGTGACTCCCCACCCGCGATTGATGGATGAATCAAATATACTATTATTAGCAAAATGGTTTTAGTTTTCTACGATAACGACTGTCATTCGTGATCACATGGTTTTTACAATTACCATCGAATCCAGCGCCCACAGGTTTCGATCCAGTGACATGCAGATCTCTCTGCGTTATTTCCGGAACACGTTGAGAATAGTAGAGACGTGTAGAAATAGACCATGTCCTGTACATTCAAAAAGATTTAACCCAGATTCCTTTTCGCAGTACTCAACAGAACGCTTTTTTGTTTAGAAAATCACAGAAATATGGGTAAAATTTTGATAAAAAATTTGGAGGATTAGTTAGATTAAATTTTAAGCTTCTAAGAATTTATTATTAAATTTTAAATTTTTGATATTTAGAAATTTTTGATGATGCTAAATCTATTTTTACTATTTTTAAATAGTATGATTCAAACACGTAAACACTATTACTGAAAATAAATTAGAAATTCTTTTAAGACGACTTTTAACTGGGCGAACACTTTTAACTGTGTTAACAATTCCTCCAGGTCAGTATCCTTCTTTATTTTCTGCCAGCGACGTAATTAGGTGAGCGTATTGGACATACATATAATACAACGCGAGTGCCAACAGTTTTACGTGCGGTGGAGCCCTTGCAATTAGGATTCATCCGAAGCAGGTCACCGACCACACTTTTCTGATACTAATCTGAAGCGTTTATATCACGTAAGTTAAAATGGGATTCAATTCAATGTTGAAATTAATGCAATTTGAGAAAAACTGCAATATCGTCCGCAATCCCTGGGTTGGTCTCAATTGAGACTTTAAATCTGAGTTGTCTATAATGCGATTTTTTGGAGATTCCGGTGACGGAATCCGGCAGAAGAAATGAGGTTAAATCTTGATTTTTAGCAGTTAAAATGGTTTTTTAACTGCATATTTGGATTCAGCGCCCTGGAAAACCCCTGGGAGCCATTGATTGTGCAGAAACTAGCTATCAAACTTGGGATTCCAATGAATTGCTGCCAAATTTTGCCCGGAAAAATCCGCCAGAAAAGCTTTCAAAAAGTCGGGTTATAGACTACTGCCTTTAAATCAGCCCAATCAATTACTTCAAAACAGATTCCTAACATTGCCGAGCAGCTTGCTTAGTGAAAATATGTGCTGTTACATTAAGATGGTCTGATATCGACCGGAACGTGTTAGTTCGGATGCGTACTACTTCTGTCTCTTCTTCCAATGGTTTTCATGCCTTTTCATTGAAATGTGTGAAAAGATATTTAATTTTGGATGCATTATGCGTCCATCGATGAATGTCTCAAATTATTTTGGTTGTAATTTTTTTTTTCAAATTTTGTATTTTATAGAGAAAGTTTACATTATTAATAATTTTTTATTTTATTTATATAGTTATTTAAATTTTTTAATGAGTTCATATTATTTAAATATTTTGTACAGTTATTTAATTTTTTTAAGTTTTAGATTTTTAAATTTTTTTACTTTGGTCTATATGAATAAAATTTTAACTTGTTGATAGAGACACTCTACATATCATATTGGATTGCAGAATATGCTTCTAAAACACAATAATATTGTAATTTTTTTTGTTTCCATTTGTATTAGAGTGCGATGATGTACATATGTTAAATGGAAAAACTATTTCTTTAACAACACTATTGGTTTAACAATACAATGTTCTCTTCTCTTTAAAATGACGTTTTGTTTTACAATATAATATTATCATTTAAAAATTTTCGTTGTAATTACATTAATTATATATATATATATATATTTATATTTGTTTATTTATTTTTGGTTAAAATCATTTATAATGGTATTCATCATTCATTAATTTGAATATTTTTTTATTTGAGTTAAATTTGTCTCGTTATTTTACTATTTCGTGCTCTCATATATAAACAAGTTGACATCTATTTTAACTAAGGATTTATTAAGTCTATTTCTCTAGATGGGTAGATCCATAGTTAAAAATGATATAGCCTAATTTAATTTTCCCTTTTAAATAGCCTATATTGGACATGAATACCATGATTCACTTTTATTTTTATTATTATTCCATTTTTATAAAATTATTTTTTATTTTTACTTTTATTACCACTTAATTAAAATATTTGCCACATACATTATATGACACCTCTATTTATAAACAGGAAAGCACCTCCAATAATAAATAATAATCTTTATATTAATGTATATTTAAGTAAGACAATTTCTGGTTTGCCATTTTTATATTATATTTTTTATTTTCTTTATCGAAAATTTTTAACAAAATTTTAAACACCTATCACCTTAAAATCAATAACTTTTTTTCGACTTTAAAATTTTATTGCACTCATGGTCCTATTATTGTATCATCTATTATCCAACATCTTCCATTCCATTTGGCGCTACTCTTGCAAGTTCCACCATTCGGGAATAATGTCGTAATTCAAGTCCATATCAATTGCAGTTTGGTCCAACGTTTAGAGTTTTCAAGCGCCATACTTTGGCAAATATCAATGGTTACTATTTTCTAGCTACATAAGTTGCAATTTGTTGCAATGTTTTCGGCTTTCCACCAAAATAATTTATTACCTGTTTTTCAATGTTTGCTCCCATACCTATTTCTTTTGCTAGGTGCTTTTCAAGTTTGCTTGAATGTCTATTTTTCAAAAAAATATATAAATTAATTATTATTTTTTCAAGTTATCAACAATTCTCATATCCATTACATTATTTCATCTCTTTTATATCATAGGTCTCAGATAGGTCGATGTTGTTGGAAAATCAAATATGAGTAGTTGTTAAAACTATCCAGCACGAATGAAACCAATGGAAATTTATGGGAATTCCCTTCTTACCTTTAAATAAAATTTTATAATATATTAGAAATTTCTTAGTTTTGTTTAATATTAATGGCTTCTAGGGGTATCTAGGACTAAAAAGAAGTTTCTAAAAAAAATAGACTGATAATTTATAGAAGTATTTTTCTAAAAGTAATTCAGACCCTTAGTTAACAATATAAATTACACTGTAATGCTCCCCTTGCTCTCAATGGTTACATTTATCCATGCTCACAATGTCTAAGTGTTGTGTTTGAAATTCAAAACCAATCTTTCCTAATGGTTTGGTGAAAATATTTGATTGTTGATCTCTAGATCCACAAAATTGAAAAAATGTATCACCATTGTTGAAATACTTGAATTAAGTGATAGCAAGTGTCAATGTGCTTAGTTTTCTTGTGAAACACATGGTCTGTTGACAATGCAATTGCTGAACTACTGTCAAAGAAATATAAGTTGGCTCCTCCACATGTGCAAGGTCTTTCAAAAATCTTAGCCATCATGCATGGCATGATATTGTAGTAGCTACTACATATTATGTTTCTACGAAAGATATTGACACAATCCATTGTTTCTTAGAAGCCCATGGGATCAAATTTGTGCCCAAGTAAAAATCATATCCTTATGTGCCTTTCATATTGCATAAGTATGTTTACTTTGAAACTTATGTAGTAAAATACATAATCAATTGTATCTATAATACACTTGAAAATCCCTTTTCCAACATTCAAGTGAGGTTCCTTGGGAGAATCCATAAAACTAGCAATGTAACTAACTACATACATAATATCATGTCTAGATGCAGTAAGGTACATGAGGCTTCCTATAATCCTTTTATACAATGTTGAATCAGTTAGGTTCCTATACCAATAGGAGTCATAATTTTGAATGACTAAGATTAAGCCTTGTAATATTGTACATACCTTTGCTTTCTGCAAATTTTTTCCATATTAAAAAATAAAGAAATGTAAACAGGATATGTCCTAAAAGAATAATCAAAGGACAAAAGAATAAGAAAAAGTCAGAAAAGAAAGATATATGAACCCAAAAAAACAAAAAGAGACCATGAAAGTGTGCAAGTCAAAATGCCACTACTATTTACTTTTATCTATGATAATGATTGTGTGCAGCTTGTTACTCATGCCACAATCCATGGTAATCAAACTGTTTAATCTTGATTATACCATGCTTTGAATTTTAGGTTTATAGCTAGTGAATAAAATATTACCAAACAGTGTAATTTTGGTAGATCATTAGATAGGTAGAGTAAATAAAAAGAGCTCATCAGTTTAATATGAACCCTTGGATGTGATAAGGTTAGAATTAGATAGTTTATTTTGTAAAAGAAAAGGAAAAGATTGATAAGGGTTTGCTAGCCTAAATGCACCCAAATAAAATGAAAAAAGATGGTAGGATGAGTAAATGGGTAAGTAGTAGAAAGGTTGCAGAAATATCATGTGAATACATAAAAGCATTTATGTCATGGTTTTAAATGCATCTTGCAAATGAGCATAAGAAGTAAACGAAGCAAAGACAATGGTTTAAAATATGGTTTATTTAACATCCCTTCATTCATTTCACCCCTTTACTTCACTAATTTCCCATAAATAAGTTCTAGTACTTAAATCCTACAATTCAAAAAGGCTCAGAGCATTTCTACGACTTTTGGAGGGACCGAACCCTTAGCTTAGTGACTTAAGGGGACAAGTACTAAAACCCCCTTCATGAAAACACATTCTCCCTTCATTTCCCCTCATTTCTCTAATAAAATCACACTTTCCTATGGTTGACATTTTTTACCTAGGACAAGTGGGAACCTCCTTGTAAAACCCTTTCACACAAAAACCCCCCAAAAGTTTTTATCCTAAGTGTAAATCAAAACACGCAATCACATACACTTAACTCCTTTTCCTTAAGAAAATCCACTCTGTCATCACTTTCATATTAATTAAACTAACTTTATTATGTAAATTCCCTGAAAACCCATTAAGCCCGTATTAAATTAAAACCCTATATAGAATATCCCAACCCCTTAGTTTTAAATAAAAACTAATATAAGCTAACTGTTATCCTGATATACTATCACTTAATTTACCTAACCCCAGTAAAATGTAAGTTAATCCCGCATCAGCTTCACCCTACTCCCTAATCTCTCATTAAAGCCTCGCTCAATCACTTAACCCTTGATTAGTCCCTAAACTAATCCCAAACCACCATAACTAAGTCCTTGGGCCCCCATTCAAACCCCTATCATTTTCCCTCGTGCATCTTCACCTCCTAACTAATGTGGATCATTTCTTCCCCCACATCCAACGACGCACAATCATATTGGCCATGCCCGATGACTGGACAATAACCACCCAATAAAGTGGTTTACTCCCCAACCCCCGATGCTATGTGTCAGACGATGTATGGCATCAGGTGAACCCTCCTGAATACGCCCCGCACCACGAAAGAAGTGTGATGGTCCTCCAAAACTGCTTCACCCATTTAACTAAAAAAATGTCACTATTCATTCGAAAGTGAACCCACAAAAAATTATTCGTTTTCTCTATGAAAGACCACGAAGCCCTCTTTTACCCTTTTTCGTGCATTCTCTATGTAAATTCTAAAAAACCATTGCCAACCATTACAAACACTGAATTCACCCACAGACTTCCAATTCCGCTCCAGAAGACGTTGCAGATAGCGAGCCAACCTTTTTAGACCGTACCAGGACTACACCAACCGCTGCAGCTACCGTGAACCAACAATTTCAAAGCCAAATTGCCCAATTCAAGGTATTTCACCATGAAATACCTCTTACCCCTACAAAATTTTAAAACCTATGGCCTGTGTAGTACTTTTAAATTAAGAAATTGAGTACAAATACTATCCATTAAATAAATTTCTTGCCTAAACCCTTTGAAAAATCGTAAAACCATGGATAAAACCCCTCAGAATATAATTCAAATCCATAAGAACTGAATTATGGCTACGCCCTATTGCCATGGACGTTAGACCGATTACTACTCCACACCTAGACTTGTTGGACCAATATCCCAAACTAAGCACCTCAAGATTGGCCCAATTGTTGCAAACCTTCATTAGAGAGAAGAAACACATCCCTAATGATCCCCCTCCATATGTGGCAACTATTTTCTCTAAATGGGGCCATAACATTGTAACCATGATATCCTGTGTCTTGGGTTACTCTACCAGTGAATACATTAACGAACTTATTCTTTCCCTCATTTCCATTTATACCCCTAGGCAACCTCCTGCAATCATATATGAATTTTCCAATTTTATAGCTAATAGAATGCATGAGTAGTTCACAAGAATGGGCAATGAGAGGGTGCTCAAATGCTCTTCTATTTTTGTATTATTAGTCAGATAAGCTTCCTTTCACTCTCCAAAAGCTTAACACCAGGGTCTAGCCCAGATCTGTCATCCTTTGGACCCCACTTTTCCATGAGTTTAGATCACCTTATACATACTCTGACTTCATAGACTCTTTTGTAAATCCAATCATGACTATGCTCACTAGGAATCCTCCATCTGGGATAAGCCCAAAGATAAAGAGAGTCCTGTAGCTTTCCAAGCAAAACCAAAGTGGGTGATTGGTACCTTTACCAAAACCACACAGAAATTAGAATATATGGTTACCTGCTTGCACCATATAAGTTGCCAAGATATCTCCCTATGATGTTGTTTGCCTTAGAATATTACAGACAGATCATCAATGTAGATGAAGTCAACTTTGTCAATGCCAAGAAGAAGGCCAATTCCAAAATCAAAGACGAATTAGGTCCCTTCATATGAAATTCCATAGAGGTAGGGAAAGAGATAGACCTAATGTTGTAGAGAATGAAATTCCAAAGGAGTTTTGTATGGAGATATGATCTGTTGGAATTCATTACCAAGAAAAGACAAAAGGTCACACTAAGACCTTTCATCCACCACCCCATACTAGAAATAGAGGCATATGCAAATCAAATAGAATGGGTGGAAGATAATTTAGTAGATAGAGACAGCATGAGAATAGATGTAGAAAATGCTCTGATTGATTTGGAAAAGAAGCTTAATGAGAGCACTTTCCTGTAGGTACCAGAAAAACAAGAAAGAGTCATGAGCAACCCTCCAGTCATACAAACTCCTCAGAATGAGGAGAAGATTCCAAAAAGAAACAAAGGGGGAGCTTCCACTTTAGGAATGGGCACCTCTAATCTATAGTAGGAAACAAGTCACTACAAAACACAAAGGCTCAATCCAGCGTCTGAACAAGAATACATAGAAGGATCAACACAGGTTACCAACACAGAGGTAGAAAAAAGTAGGCCTACTACTCCATCTGAAGACATACAGGAGCTTTCCACATCACAGACTCAAATGTTGGACAAACAGCTTAGTGTGGAAATGTCATCCTTCAGTAGGCCTACTCATAAAGACCGAGACATAAAATACAGGTACAAGGAAATCAAAGTGAGAAATGAGAGGCTTAAGGCCCAAACATATGCTCAATACTTAAATCTAACTCCCAGAAATCAAACAAGACTAATGTGAGCCTTTGACATTAAATAAGGAAAGCTACCAATGTCTTTCATCAAACCTATAACACAACAGCCCAAAACAACATCTGATTTCAAAAGGGTTGACTTTGAAGTGTTGACAAGGGATATTCATCCCATATACCAGATTGAACTTTATAAACAAGCTGGAGAGATGATATGCTCCACCCTAACAGGTAAAGCCATGCTGCTCATCAGCTACAAAACTATTTGAACAACATTTCAGCACAATTTCAGTTAGAGAAGGCCTCCTCACAGGCCAAGGATACGAGGATCAAGTCCTTAGAGGACTTAGTGATTGAATTGGGACACGATCCCAAGGATATTAAAGATACAGAGTAGTTTATAAAGAAGAAAAACAATGATATTGATGCACTTAAGAGGAAATTAAAAATACCCCAGCTACAACATCCTCAAACTCTAGAAGTCTTGGAGAGCCAAACTAAACATGAGGAGTTGATGAATTTGGTCCTAAAGCTTAATGATCAATTAAAGGAGACATAAAAGGAGTTAGATGCTTTAATTCAATTGAAACAAGGCGACTTGGCCACAACTTCTAAGGATGTCATCCCTAAAGTAACTACATCAGTCCCTTCTACACTGGCAGCTTCACTAGCACCACCAGCTCCACCTGCCATAACTTTGCCAGTCACCACAAAATCTACAACAACAGGTGCATTAGGTGAGAAAGCAGCAGAATTAGTTAAAGCCATGGAAGAGATTTCTATCTAGGCTACAAAAATGAACAGGCTAAGAGAAAAGGTGGCATGTTTGGAAACTGACTACAAACTTTCCCAACTTAAGCAAAAGGAAGAGGCACAAAAGGGCCAAAGAATGAGTGAAAGAATCAAAGTCTTAGAGAAAGATTTAACACTGGAAAAACCCCTTGGGAAAACCAAGGAAATGTTGTGCACCAATATCATTGACTCTGCCAATGATATTTGGCCACCAATTCAAGTTATTTTTGAACAAACAGAATTAACAAAGATAGCTACAAAATGTAAAGAAGGAGTTGGAAGATAAGCCTGAGGACGCCAATAGACTCATCCACTTCCTCAACAATAAGAATAGGTATGAGCTCCATGAACTCAATATACAAGATAGGACTGAAATCATCTTGGAAATAAGGAAGTTCCTTTCCAGGATAAACCTAATGCTTAACTTAGAAGAAAATTTCCATAACGTGCAGGTAGTCATTGATAGGTTCATGGTTAAATTCCAGATTTTGAGGGAGAAAGGATTGCCTAGTCCATTAGTTATTAATGATAAACTCATGGCACAGTTGGAATATGGTAATATACTTAGACAGTTGGCTAAGGAAGAAGCTAGCACTTCATCCATAAAAGCACAGCCAACAGGAAATGTTTTGTACAACACATTAGAGAACTTGTTTTTTTCTGGAGCATGAGATAAAACACTTATTCCTCACCAAGCCCAATTTTGCCAAGTATACTGAAGCTAATGAGATCTATAGGAGGATGATGAATGTAAAATTACCTGATGCAAAATGGTGGGAGAAAATGACTGATTTACTGTGATAAATTTACAGCAAAAAGTTATTTCACAGTAAAAATGAGAGCAGCCAGGTAAACAAGTGGAAACAGGGCAGCATAGTTAAAGAGTATCAGGTGAAAGATTAAAATTGAAGAATATTCTAGTGTAAAAAGACCACAATTGAAAGCTAGCATAAAGGGCTACAATCCAACCATAAAAGCCCGCAGTACCACAATAAAATGGACAACATAAAACAATTCAATAACTATCTCTATCTTCTTGCAAGAAGATACTTGTATTTCGTAGAATAAATCTCAAGCTTGTTTTGAGATATCTTGTAATAGTTTTTTGTATAAATACTTCACCATTCGAAGTATGTAGGGTGGATTATCAGACATTTCTATAGACCTTTTTGATCAAAAGATGTAAGATATTGTATCACTATTTGGACCACCAAGCTGGATTAATGAATAAAGACAAGCCATTTCACTGGATTCACGTGTAGAGTGAAAGTGTAGACAAGTATTTTTTCTTGTGTTGTTATTTTTGTTTAAAAAGTTTTGCACCATCTTTAATGTATTTGAGATTTGAATGCTATAATATGGAATGATATCTCAAAATTTCCTTCATTGCACTCTGTTTTAACTATTATGCATTTTAATTTTTTTTGCTAATTATATAAGTTAAGGAATTCTTGATTTCTCCTTAGTCTAGATAGTTTACCTCTGATCTATAGTAAAGGATTCTTCATTGCCCTTTTCTCATGATTAACCTCCGTTCCTCATCTTAATCCCGGTCTAATAATTCTTAGTTTTTCTCTTACCTTGGTTAAGATCATTTCATCCATTCGGCCCAAAGACTTGCAGTTTACTCTGCTAGTTTTCCCTTTGAACACTCCCTTTAATGATTCAATTCCAGTTCTGCTACCCTTCTTTGACTCCATAGCCCAATGGTCCAAAGACATCAGTTTATCCATCTATTTTAAGGATTCCACCATCCAACATCTAATACAAATCAAAGCCCTCTGAACCTTTGGAACTAGACTAAAATCCCAGCAAACAAAGCTAAATCATATAGAGAGAGCCCTCTCTGAGTCATAGGTTGGCTAGAGCCTATACTTAAAAGATTGGTTTGTGGTTACCTTGGTCCTTTCCTTCTTCTGAAAACTTCTAGGGAAAATTTTTGAGTGATAACATAATCCACTACTGGTCAATTGTCTTGCTTAGTCAATTTTGTTCTTGTTTTAAGAGGTGTCTCTACTAGTTTGTATTTGTATATTCTTAACTTCTATAAGATATCAATAGCATACTTTTGTTGGCATATGAAAATCCCTTGAGTAGAATCCTTGACTTCAATTCCCAAAAGGTACTTCATAAGGTCAATGTATATCTTCTCAAATTTTATTTTCATGGCATCTTTGAAATTTTCTAACATTTAATTCCCTGTATATAGCACGCCTTTAGCATAATTACAAACTATAAGGATTTCACAATCATTTGATTTGGTTTAAAGAGAAGATAATCCATTGATGAGGAAATATGAGTAAATCTTACTGTACTAAGCTCTTGGAGCTTGCTTGAATCTGTACAAGGAATTCTTCAATGTGTACACTTTGTACTCTTATATTTTTACTTCAAATCTTGGTGATTGATCAACATACACCTCCACTTTTAGTTTTTTCATTCAAGGAGCCTGAATTCACATCCATATGCTAAATTGGTCATTTATTTTTGGCTACAATGTGTAACACAAATCTAATAGTATCCAACCTTGATATTACAACAAAAGTTTCACCATAGTCAACACCTAGTCACTAAACGAACAATTTGGCAAGTAGTCTTGCCTTATATTTCTCTAATTTTCATTTTTCATCTAATTTTTTCTTTTATAACCACATAAAACCAATGTTATTTTTATCTATTAGAATATCAACAAGATCACATGTCTCATTCATTTCAATATCTTCAATCTCTTAATTCATGTCTTGTACCCATTGCTTTCCCTTCATTTTTTTTGTTCAAATAAGTAGGATGATAAGATAATAGCAAAAATTTTTCCTACTAATCCACATCACACTTCTCATATATTTCCTTTAAGCTTATTTTTCTCTCATTTGTCATCAAATATCTTGACTCACTATGAGAAGAAGGACTATTTCTTTGATTTGCCCCTAAATTTGTTGACTCTTTACTAGAAGAAAAAATATATTCTTTTCTTTGTACCTATAACCTTGCTAATATTGTTGGAGGGTCTTGTTGTCGTGAACTTTCCACTTATTCATCTATTGGGAGAGACGTATATCTTCTATCCATTGCTTAATTCCCTTGATAATTCCAAAATTTTCCTCTAAGAATTTTACATCTTTCCTCACTAAAAATTTCTTAGTTATTGGATTATATAACCTATAGCCTTTTGATCATTCCTGATATCCAATGAAAATTCATTTTTCATGGTTATTGTCATGTTTAATCTCTAGTTTTTTGGGACATGTGGATAAGCAATATAGACAAAAAAAATTAAATGAGAGATACTTGGCTTTGTGCCTCTCCATGCTTCATGAGGAGCATTACTTTTCACACTATTTGTTGGAGATATCTTCAATATGTAGACTACACAAGAAAGATTCCTAGCCCAAAACTCATTGGGTTAATTTCCAACTTTGAGTAACTCCAGCCCATGTTGATAATCATGTGATTCTTCCATTTATAAATTCCATTCTATTGTAGAGTACATTAGGTTGTGAACTATATTTTGTTTCCTCAATGAATGCAAAATATTGCAAACCCGTTTGGGTCATACTCTCCTACTCTCCTCCTCCATCAAATCTAAGAAGGTGTCTAATTTATTTTTGAGAGAATAAAAAAAATATATATTGCTAAAATTATCAACAAACTTTATAAAATAATAGCTTCCACCAGTGGATTGAGTTTGCACAGGTTCACATAAATCTATGTTGAAAAATTCTAGATGCTCCTTTTTTCTATAGGAGGCTTATGTAAAAATATCTCTTTGATAATTTACAAGAATGCAAATTTCACAAGCGTTGGTTTTCTAGTTCAATGTCAACAATCACTTAATCATTGGTTGTTTCTACAAGAGATTAAAAATCATTAAAGGTTGGTGACCATACCCAAGTTGGCACAACCATGTCTCATCTGGTCTTGAGACGTTTTTTATATATGCCTATGACATATTCACACTTCTTATATTTGATGGGAACATTATATTCTTTGTCACTTGGACCTCTACAACAAGTCTTGTGCTAGGTGAGTTATCTAATATTGTGCATGTATAATATTTTAATGTTACATCGTAACAATATTGACTCAAATCTTTAATACTTAGCATATTATGTCTAATATTTGGTACATAATAGACATCAAAGATATATTTCTTGCGAGTATTCTTAGTCTTGATAAACACACCACCTTTGCCTATTTCCTTAGCATGATCATTATCTCCTAAAGTAAATTTAGACTAAACAAATCCATCAATATTAGAAAACAACTTATTTCTACCGTTGATGTGATTTTTGTAGCCGTTGTGAAACAATAAAAGATCTTTACTTTCATTTTTATTAATGATTTGACATGATATGAACATCAACTCAGGTGTCCTTTATTCAATGTTGGAGACATTATCTCTTCCCTTGTTCATATCTGACTACTTCTTTCTACATTCACTTTTAGAATGTCCATATTTTTTCCAATTGTAAAACTATGCCTTGGAATTTTTCCATCCATATTTTGTGTCTTCCACTATCATTCTAAGAGTCTTTAGGTTGATATGATTGTCCTGATTAATTGAGTGTATTTCTTCCTTCTCGTTGACTATTACCTCTACCTCTGCTTCATCTACCTCTACCTCTACAAATTGATATTTGAGCCTTGGATGCATGTTATAAGGACTCTTATTCCATTTTCATTCATGATTCATGGGACGAAATAGATCCCATCAATTCTTCTAGTATCAATTTGGACATATCATCAGAATCCTTTATGGCTATGACAACCATCGCAAACTTCTTAGGTAGGCTCTTGAGAAATTTCTCTACATTCCAATCTTAAATTTCCTCTCCATGAGTCCTAAGCTAATTCATAGCTCCCATCATTCTAATAATAAACTGGTCAATGTTCTCTACCTCATTCATCTTTAATGTTTCAAAATCTATCCTAATGGTTTGCAAATTCACAGTCTTTTCCTTGTTAATTGTAATATTCCTAATTGGAATTTAACAGCTAATACCAAGCAATGGACTAAGAACAATAAATAAACTAGAACTCATACACAATATTTAAAACACCAAAATGTCAAGCAACACAATCTGAGCCATTTTATTAATTTTATGATAAAAGAGAAAATAAAATGAGCTTAACTTTTGGAACTTGGGCTTGCTATGCAGGTTATGAAAACCCCATGTATTACAACTATGATCTGGAGGAAATACTCGCCCAAAATAGTACTATGCACTACCCAAAAAATTATTATTACTAATCCTGGAATGGAATCAAAGATTCTGCCATGAAGAATTCTTGGATCACCTTGAAATTTCAACCACATACTCCCCTCCAAAACCCTAGAAATACCCATAAATGTTTTGGCCCAAATCCAAGCCAAAAATGAGGCTACCAAGTGCTACAGACTCCCCAGCTAACTAGCAATTCGCCCTACTATAAGAATGAGATTTTCAGGCCCAAATACCCTGAAAAATTCTATAAAATTAGTTGCAGACACAAATACATAGAAAGGGTTTGGGTTGAATCCAACATACTTCGATGACCCCAATAAATGTGTATGGTTCTAACTAGATAGAAAAATGCCCTATAGAAATAATTATGCTATACAAGGCCAATTAATTACTATAAAAATGTCCTCTAAGCCATGCAAATCACTCAAATCCTCTTTATTTATCCCTAACTTAAAATTTCAAAATATACCCATCAAAATGTGTGTGTAATAGTTGTCTCATCCCTAGAAATAACCAAATAAAAATTCCCCCCCCCCCAATGGATAAATATATGCAAATTCTTCAGCCAAACTCCACTATTTGCTAGCTTCTCTCCGCCCCTTTAAATTTCCTTATACACCCTAAGAGTAGCATGCTCCAGTTGGAAATGGTCTGCAATGTAGCTTCTAGAGAAACCCTGACATGGATTCCTTACTCCCCTAGGGTGACACTCGAAGCTCACTGAAGGTAGAGGTGGAACTCCAGCTTGAAAATTCCTTGTGATGAAAAAAATTGTTGTCTTCACTAAGTATCTCAAGAGAACTAATGTTGAAATTGTAAAATAACTAAATGAGAGCCACCTTTCTCTATTTATAATTGTTAGCCTCTCTCTCCTTCAGTGGCCCCCACTTTCCACAAGTTCATCTACTTTCTTTTTCTCTCTCTTGCTCCACAAGTGTGCATTCCCTTTTTGTCTCACTTATGGCCCCGACTTGCCAATCAGCTACAATCTTTCCTTTTCACCCCATTTCCTCATGCCAAAATCATATTTGAAAATCGAACTACAAAATTGTGATATGCCTAGCACCACTGCAATAAACTTTGTTAATCTCCTCAAATGAAAAATGAAAATTTGTGATATTGCAATCCTCCTCGCCAAAAATTGCTTGTCCTCAAGCAATGCCTAAACAAGAAACCTCTCTATTCGTTGATCAGCATTGTTACTGCAAACTATGCCAGGGTCCCAAATATGCCACTGAATTTTCCCTGGCATTTGCACTATCCTGTCATGAAAGAATCCCTTAATACCAGGATCCCAAGCCATCATATCCAATATGAAGCTCCCCTTGCTCCACTCACTATCCTGCCATGTATAAGTTCCATAAACCCCCTGCATACCATAAATGAGTAGGGAATCATGGTCATGATAATGTAGAACTCTATCTAAATCCTCTTGAAGCTTTCTTACTGAGTAATCCATCTCATACACTCAAAGAGTAATCTCCCGAAGGTACCACCCAATCCCTATAGAGATAAAGTTTCGCTCACATGAGCTTCCCTTGATATCTTCTTGTTGATGCCCTTGCCATACTGATGAAGTACACCATGCCATCAAAAAATCACTGAATCCAAATGGAAGGTCTAAATCATCTCTCCCTGTATAAATCAGTTCATCCCCAAGGGTAGTTGTATTGCCAAATCCTATGATGCCAGAATCCCATGCTAGTCTAAAATGGGTTCAACCATCTTGTCATTGTACAACTTCGACGATGACAGTCTGCCCATCATGTGCAAGTTGTATCCTCCTCTCCTAAGACAAAATGGAAAAATATCTATAGAGCCCCAATGCATCTGGCTGAGGAATCTCCACAACAGTACAACCTACACATCCAACACTCACTCGGATCAGTAGCAGCAACAAGGAAAACCAACCTTGCCATAAAACAAAGGCCTCAATGCTCCCCCATATGTCAAGCCAAGTGTGAGATATGTTATCCTTCGTCTTCATCCCACTCATAACAAAATAGAGTGTCCCATCAACCGACCAACTCCCTAGATTCCATAGCCAAAACGGTTGCAACATAGTCCTGACAACTGTTGGCACCAACCTGTACCACCTCTCAAGTCCCTCCATGCAATCAATATATGGACTCCCTACATCATGAACCAATTTAGTGCACACAAAATTTCCCTTCTTCGGCCATACCATGTAGTGGGATCTATCATCATGCCTCCTGAGTGTGGGCTCAAGGGTGGTGCAAGTGTTATGTCTACAGAAGATTGGACTACCCCCAACCATGCATCCACCAACTCGCGCCCTGACCATATGCCACAGCTGGAAAGCCTCTCTCCTAATGTACCGTGTCTCATCCAACTCTATTAGAACATCCTCCAAGGTCTTGTCGCTCGTGATGCGAGCATCAATAGATGATATCCAAGTCCATTGTGTTAGTGTGTAATGATGGAGAGTGAAAAATGGAATCTCATAGTCAGCATTGTCATCAACTTGCTATAAAAATCTAAGTGTGCCAAACCCAATGGTGTGTTTGATGCCCTTGTTAGGAGATCTCCCTCGTGTAAACACTTCAACAACCTATCGTTCATCATCGTCCTCTACTACACTCAAATACATACCCCTACACTCTACTCCATAGCATTGAACTCCATGGCACAACTCTATGCACAATTGGATAAAAGAACTCAATCTCATGCCACCATGTACCATAGCGCATCCCATATGTGCCCATGCATCAATCACTCTACTAGTACACCCACCACAATGCGATCTACACCTCCTCATCTTCCTAGGTACACCTATATGACCCAACTCCTCACATGCAATTTGGAATGATGCTACCATGTCGAACCTCAGTAGCTCTAGTGCCCAATACATCAATGAGAGAGCATTGTCTCCATATGATACCTTATTTGGTGACCTAATGATGTCACCTCCTCCTATAAACTCCTACCAAAGTGTTCTAATCATCCTACAATCCCATGTCAATGCAACATGCCATGACAACTCATGAAATCTTCCTACTCCTCTGTCAATCCATGTCACTAGTTTTTCAAGAACTCTGAAGGGGATGCAAAAAGGTGTGTGCATCCAACCACTGAGTCCATCATGTAGCTACTAACATCACGTACTGACTCCACGATGTGATGGCGGATCCCACTTGGATCCCATCAATGGTTTCGCTGTCGAGCCCCCTTGGTAATCCAAAACCAATGCTGAATTGTGGCCATGAATGCATCTAACTTCCTAGCCAGCTCCACCAAATACCAACTTAATATCTCTCACCATCCAACCTTCAGAGAGGGATTGAATCCATGAATAGCCATACATGGAGCATGCTCTCCATTGTGTGAATGATGCACCCTGCGCATCTTGTCAGCGCTCAAATCTACCTTAGGCTAAAATAAGGTAAAACTCAAGGCTACATCAAACCACTCTCAGCCTCGTAGCTAGCCCTACGAGGATAGGAGAGGGTTCTCTCCGGGTCAATCTCGGAAAAAGATGATCGATGAGACTCGAGATGACTGAAATAGAAGCTAATTTTAGGCTAGGTATGAAGTACAAATGTTTGATTTGAGTTTTTAGGGGTTTTTGTGTTGAAACAGGGAAAGGCAAATTTGGGCTTGGGGATTGAGGCACAGTTTTTGCAGAGGTCTGAATGGGGCAAGGAAGGCGATCGTCTTGATGATTTTAAAGGGAATGAATGGGTAGATAAAACTGGTGAGGAGCTAAGGAGAGCAAGAAGGTTTCAAGGATTCTCCTTAAACTGAAGAAAACATGGAAATTTAAACAAACTTAAAGGGAGAGCATAACCATCGATGGATTTTACCTTAACACTTCATTTGTTCAATTGCAAAAGATGAAAGAAGGAAAATGATACACATAACAACTTACAATTACTGAAATAAGCACACCATCAACACATAAAGCCACATGAATCCAAAACAGTGCTGCAAAACCTTGGTCTTTCCTTTGCCAAAAATGCAGATAAAATATGTACAATAGAGTGTCAAGCTTTTCCCAAGAGTCCAACCACTCCAACCTCTGAAAATGATTGAGAAATTACATCATATAGACCATCCTAACCCCTTTCCTTGCCTCTAGGGTTCGAGCTCATCATTCTAGGAGCTGTTTGAACTAATTCTAAACAAGGAACTGAAATCTAGGTAGTCAAACAACTTACCCCTATATGCTAGGAAACTGATTCATTCATTTAATTTTCACCTTTTAGTGAATGAATCCTCTAGAACAAGTAAAATGTGCCAAAATTACATCATACACATAAAATTACATCAATCTGGGTCAAAAATCACATCAAGAGGTGAAACTAGTCATAACTGGCCGAAATTCTGAGCTGGAAGATGAAAATTTGACCAAAAATCTCTATGCACCACGCGCCTGAGCTCTACACGACGTGCGCATTTACGCCTACATTTGGGGCACTTCCCGACATCCAAATTAAGCTCACAATATCTGGTTGGAAAGCCCTGGATGTCTGTTATCCATCCCAAGTGGAATTTCTCAATTTGGAGCTCATTTGCCCCCTCAAAATGTCATTCTCCCGGAAGTACTTCCTGCTAGTGCAAAAGGTGGCAGAAAGGTGATTTTCATGGTGTTTTTGGGCCTTTTGGTCACCCAGAACTTGATGAAATGCTTTGGCAATAGCTGAGCATGTATAATTCATCATGACAAATCCAAAACTACAAGCCATTTGTGATTTGGATCTCCCGGTCTTATGGGTCGTGCGCGGCGCGCTATGCGTTGAGCCAAAAAACCTGTTTTGCAAGCCAAAAATTTCAAAATGACAAAATTTTCTCTGGATTTGCTCAAATTCGGAGTGAAGACCCTCTATCATGTATTGTGCCCCTCCAATGAAGCCTCGGCCAAAATTTGGAGTGGATCGAGCTTTTTCCGTCGTTTTAGTGTCTTCCTGGTGCATGCAGTTCATTAATGGAATCTCTGTCTTGGTTGTATGATGTGTTGTTGTCCGCATCCATGGTATTGAAAGTCTATGCCATGTGTATGTTTTATTTGTTGAAAATGAGGAATGAAGGCTTGATGTCTTTGTGTTCAAGTGCCAAATATGCCAAAGGGAAATGAGGAAGAATACAACCTTGGTAACACATTGTTTCCAAACCCTACAACAATTTTTATATTGACAAAGGAGGGTTTTCCAACTTGGATTTCTACGACAAATATATCATGAACCCATTACATTAACCTTTCAAAAAACGAGCACAAGTAGTGAATACGAGCATACCTGCAAATTTGTGTAGAGAAGAGGCAATTTGATGCCTTTCCAAGCAAATTTTGGGCTTAAAACCCAGTGCACCGTGCGCTTCACCCAATGTTCCGGGTGCCTCTGATGCGCCGTGCATGTGTAATTTTGCACTGCATTTTTGTGCCTGATGCCCCACGCGCCCCTGATGCGCCGCATAACCCTGATGCGCCGCGCGCACCCAGCGACATAGTGCATTTTGTAGGAGGCGTTTGGAGGCCTTCCCGATGTCGAAATCGGGCGCAAGATAGCTCGTTGGAAAGGCCTTTGAGTCTAATTTCCAGCCCAACTAGAAGTTTTCAATTTGAAGTTCATTTTATTTTTCAAAAAATCAAATCTCCTAAGACTGGTCAAAATGTGCCAAATGAGGCTGCCTCAAGGCAGAGTGTTGTTGCAGTCAACTTTTGAATGCCTTCCTCAACTTCCAAATTGAGCTCATGATAGCTCATTGAAAATATTTTTTTGTCTAGTTATCCTTTGACTCATCAAGAAAGTTATTTGGCCAACCAAGCTAGGAGAAAACTTGATTTTCCCAAGGTCACTTCAGAGGTGCATCAATTCTCCCGAGGCGATTGTATTTTTGACATTTCTCTAAAAACATGACACCTGTGTAAAAAATGAAGGAGGTTTTTCTTCCTTGGCCTGTTTTGGACAAAATAAACTCTCAGTTTTTCAAAATTCATCTTTGATTGCTCTGAAACATCTTTTGAGTGAAACTTGTCCCAATGTGTGAAACGAGGAAATTTGTCGAAATGAAGCGAAATGAAGGGGATAAGGGGCTTCTAAATTCTTGGGGAAATTTTTGGAAGTAGGGAGGGATGTTAGGAAGTATGGGAAAGTGTAATCTCAGAGATTGAGTGAGGGGAAGGGGTCCAAAAGGGAAAACACAGGTCCAACCTAGAAAATTGCCAAGTTGTAGCAAGAAACTAGGGTTTGTACAAAAATGAGGAATTTGGGGGATCTCAGTGATGGGAAGTGTTTAATAAGGTACATGAAGGATAGGGGAAGGTTTATGAACATCTGGATACAAGTTTTGCTAATGATTTGACCGTCCAAGAGAAATTTCCTTCAAAACCCTAGGAGAGGGAAATGAACCTTGCCTAGGCACAACTGAAGCAAGAACAAGCTGTAAAATGACCCAATGGAACTTGACATGATGATGAAAAGCTCTGAATTGATGATACACTTAGTTGAATGATGACATGGACTACCATTTGGACAATTTTGAAAGGAGTGAAAGTAAACCCTAGACCTAATGCCTAGTGGCCAAATTTTGCTTGAAGACTCACTGAAATGACAAAATTTGACCTTGACACTCTAAGACCACTTTGTAAGAGCATATTTGATCACTGGAGGAAGGCTGGAAGGACTGACACTAACATGATGTTTCAGAAGTAAAAAAAAAAAAACCCATTTGAGAAGACATCACGCTGAATCTTGGGTCCGAATTTCAGAGCTTTTTGCACTATATTTTCGGAGATATGATATGAGGAAGTTGGTCCTTTTGCAAAATCCTGAATTACATTCAAAACAGGTGACTTGGGGAAAATTGTCATAACTTTCTCTCTAAGCATCAGATTGAAATTTCGTAAGAAGGTACAGAAAGAGGACGGACTGTAGTTTCTTGTATATATCTTTCAGAGGCAAAGGTCAAAATAGTGACATGTGGCACTTCATACAAGTTCGCTCTTCTGAAAAGGTCTATAATCAGGTCACTGTGGGAGATTTGGCATCCAATTGGGGTCAGACTGGTGGCATTGGAAAGAGGACACAAAAGGCTACCACAGGTCGCAATTTCAAAACTAGATGTTCTGAAAGTACAGAGATACATCAGAGGCAATATTGAGATCCTACAAAGAAAAAAAAGGTGTGTAGATTTTTTTGAATTTTTGCTTAAGATTGGTTTGAAAATTTATTTTGAAGGAATTCAAAGGGCTAGTAGATCATTATTATCGGTAACTGATGCCCCGAGGAAAGAAAATGCAAACACCTAGTAAGGAACCTGAAAGCTCTAGCATGACTCATGAAGAAGAGGAAGAAATGCTACATGGTATATCAAAATTACAAGACCAAGTGCAAAAAGTGTCAGCCTCACAAAAGCTAACAGAAGCTAAGATAAATGGCATGGAATCTAAGATAAAGGGCGTGGAAGCTAAGATGGATGATTGGAAGATAGATTTGAAGACAAACATGGACAATTTGAAGACAGATTTGAAGACAGACATGGACGAATTGAAGATAAATATGAATAAGTTGCTAAAAGAAATGGTCACTAAGGGTGAAAGGGTAGTAAAGGAAACTCATGATGAGAACAAAAGAAATGTTAATCATGATTCCATAGACTCTAATGTGGGATCGAAGACCCATCATATTCCAAAAATCGATATGAGGAAGTTTGATGGCAAGGATCCCGCAACATGGATATTACAAATGGAGCAATTTTTCGATCTCAATAAGGTGCAAAACACACAAAAGGTACGTATGGCAACTTTATATTTGGAACCAAATCAGTTTGTATGGTATTAATGGCTTTTCTCTCGAAAACAGTTTATCACTTGGGAAATTTTTACGAAAAGAATTGATAGCACATTCTGAGGATACAAAAAGCAACACTTTTTTTAGCCAATTGATAAGTCTCAAACAAAAGGGTTCAATAATGGATTATATTGAGGAGTTCCAAAAATTGAACATAAGGGTAAAAGATATTCCAGAGGAGCATAGGATTGATGTGTTCATAGGTCTTTAAAGGATAATATCCAACATGATGTTCGCCTTTGGGAACCTGATTCATTAGAGAAGGCATTCAGGTTAGCAAGAAAAATGGAAAGCAAAATTATGGCAACCAAGAAACATACCACTCACAACTATAAAGATGGAAGTGTTGTCCCTAGTCTTCCACAAC
>APFE030852046.1:0-11467 GCA_000404065.3 Pinus taeda
AAAACCCTCAAATATTACCCCCAATAAATTTCTCTACTACTTGGAAAATTATTAGGCTTATTTACATTGAAACACTGCTTATTCTACCCAGAGCTCATAGACTATCCGTCAATATTATCTCATTTTTCACTATACTTAGTCATGCCCCTTCCCCGTCAAGGATGATTTAACTCCGATAGGATGATAAATCAACACGTTTATTTTGTTATACCTAACCACTTTAAACATTAAATGTGTTAATTGAGTACCGTACTAAGTATATGTGGGATTTTCGACTTTCTTGTTTATATGGGTTTATAGCTATGCATAATCATTTGCCACTTGCTCCTTGTTCACAATCACTAGCAAGGCCCCTTCATTCATGTAAAAATTTGGACATATATATTTTGGTTTATGCGGTCCTATGCATTTTAATTATGATAATGAAAATAAATGTACGAAATATTTTGTTGATGATTACAGTGGAATGTGTTGTGTGTACTTACTGGAAAGTAAATCTCAAGCTTTCGAAACATTTAAGGATTTTCATGTATGGATTGGATATGAAGCATAATCATACATTGGCTCTCTTCATACCATTAATGGAATATAATGTAATCTAATGAATATGAAAAATATATATGCAAGCACAGGATTCAACATCAGAATATAGTTCCATACAATTCTCAACAAAACTAAGTAGTTGAAAGAATGCATATTACTCTATTGAATATAGTTTTCTCAATGAGGTTTCTAAAAAATAGAACATTGATGTTTTGGGATTATGTGATTCTATGTGCAATGTATGTGAAAATCTTATGTCCCTCTGTCACTCTTAGAAGAAGAGTCCTTGTAAAATGTGGTATGGATGAAATCCTTCGGAAAGACATCGCAATGTCTTTGGTTCCTCTACATTCACTTATGTTTGTTATAGTATAGCCGTTCTTGCATATTGGGTATATTATTGTAAGTTTTTACTTCTTACTTTGTGGTTGTGATGTATCATAAGTTGGTTATGGTTTCCTCAAACAATTTCAGGGTAATTTATGCTTTTCTTAATGACTTCAAAATGAACTACCCTTCATACATTGAGTTACTTCCAATATTGTACAATATTTCTAGAATTGTCACTCTATGATTAAACCATAACTTGATTCTCATCTCAATATAATTTTTCTTTATACAAGCATATATGTACATTACTAATGTTATTCCGTTATAACAAAGCATCGAATTGAAGCATGTCATATATATTACTAAGGTTAGACTCTAGTTATCTCAAAACGTTCTATAAGGTTCTTTCCCTAATTAATTTAAAGTGATTCCAATTCAAACAAATGAATTCCTTTCTTATGTGTATAGGTTAGTTTATGACCAACTTGGGTTATCTTGTGACATTGTTTTGGGGTCAAAATTCATGCAAGTTTTTTCAGCTATGCGTTAGCCTTCAAGTACTTATCAAATGCTTCCTCTTTACAGGGTTTCGATGTCAGTTTCCATTTTCATTTGATTTTGGCTGGAAGGAAATTTGATGTTGTTTGAGTTTAAAGAAAACCCTTATATAGCTAGTGCTTTTCCCAAAATGCATAACACTGAAAAGATTCATGTATATCGATTTCAATTCAACAGATTTACCCTCTCCTTGTTAATGAAAATATTTAATTATGATAAAATAGTTTTAATTGTCTTATGGACCCAACAGTGTAAATCTTTCTTCTTATTCATAAGGACAATTTATGCAATTATTTACTTCTTACTATGTTTAATGAAGTGATTAAATCAAAAGTTTATAATACTATAATATTTTTTCTACTTTTATTATATGAGTACACATTAGATATTCATGTCAGCTATATATGATTATGAAAAATAATAATTACACAAAATATTTGGAATACCAAAATAATAAACAAAGCCATATATGATTCCTAATATCGTATGTTTCTCAAGTAAACATAAAAGAAGAAGAACATAAGGCTTATTATTCAAGAAACAACATTAAATTTAACACTATGCTTTTTAAATCAATGATAATTCGATGAAACCAATCATTCCAAAACAAATTGTTCATTGAACAATAAAACTAGAAATATAATTGTTTAACAGACAAACAAAAGGTTTAAAAAAAATAAACTCAAAATTTTGATCTTGTTGAATGCTTCAAATTCTTGGCCAAGATATCAGATCTAAACATAAAAGAAATTGCATGTACTTGAACGACTATATTTGTGAATAGAGGAAATATTTCTAAATGAATTACTTATCATTTAATAGTAGGATATCATTTATGTGAATAGATATGTTCTCGATTCATGAAATTGTAGCTTTCATTTCCAACAGTGGAGAGGAGAGTGACAATTTAATATTTGAATATAAGACATCAATCTTAAATTAAGTTCAATATCTCCACCTCCTCCCCCATCTTCTCCTCCTCTTCCTCCTCTTCAACCACCTCCTTCAACTCCACCTCCACCACCACCTCCTCCTCCTTCTCCTTCTCCACCTCCACCTCATCCTCCTCCTCCTCCACCACCTCCTCTTCCCCCACCTCGAAATCCACCTCTTACTCTACCTCCTCCTCAGCCTTCACCTCCTCCTCCACCCCCTCTGCCTTCGCCTACTCCACCAACTAATCATCCAACTCCTCATACTCTTCCTCCTCTACTCACTCATCCACCACCACTCCTCCTAATCGTCCTCCTCCTCCTCCTCCTCCTCCACTTCCAGGTACCATGATTGATTCTTGAGCCTCATTTGATCACTGAGGTGTTGCAAGGTTTGGAATGAGTGTGTAAAGCGCATAAAACCCAGAATGTACGTTGAGCCTCATTTGATAACTGGATGTTCCAAGGTTTGGAATGAGTGTGTAAAGCCCATAAAACCCAGAATGTATGGTTGGAGCTGAGGACGAATCTCTGGCTGGGGAGAAGAGAAAGAGAAAATTGAGAAAGAGAAAATCCATATTTCTATCCAGAAAATCAGAGTCCTCTGAAAGGCCTTCGGTTGCAGATAACAATGATTATACATAGACAAATGTACTAATGTTTTACGGATGCTCTCTGGATTCTTTAAAATAAACCCTTAAATGAGAAAGAATCTGCAGAAATACTTAAAACGCTATGTGTTGACTCAAAACCCTAAGGACGTATAAAGATGTTAAAAAGGATGATTGCACATCAGCATATGTGTAAATTTGAATACAATGGGCAATTTTTTGGTTGGCAATGCGGTTATAAAAAAAGGAAGTCAGTGGGAGCCTGCAGGGTCCTTTCTTTCTTTAAGCAGCTAAATCTTTACTAAATGTAAGTCTAGCTCCCTCGAGGGTCCTTTCTTTCTTTAAGGAGCTAAATCTTTACTAAATGTAAATCTAGCTCCCCATGCTAGGGCTGCTACACATAATTTTAGCCTGAAATTCAGATGTAAGGTGGCATTTAAGGCCAAGGCCTTGGATTTTTAATTTTAGCGTGAAATTCAATTTCAAATGAATATTTGGGGCGATGAGGTATTAGGAGTCACACGCTTCTAGCGGTTTTGAGCTACGAATCTATCATTTTAGTTTGCGAGCTGGCTGGTAAAAATTCCTTCACGGTCGGACTCGCTGCCGGAAAGGTCCCTCCAGGCTGGCAACTACATTCGCCGAGATAGCCACACAAGTGTGGCTCACAGTGCTAGCATGCACAATCCACCCAACACATGCGCCAAATCCTAGATTTGCTAGAAACTAGAAATCATACACAGGAGATTTACAGGGCGGGTTAGGAATAAAGAGCCCCAAGTGGATATACACAGGCAGGGTCTTGCGGCATTTTCTGAGTCTATTCATGAGAGTCGCCAGCAAGAAGACTATGGGATCGAAAGCATGATAACAATAATAAATTGCAAGACGATGGCAAGGGTTCGAAGCAACTATGGCTTGAGCAACCCAGTATTCTCGTGAATTACGACGGCCGTTATATGCAACGCGTCGTAGTTACCATCGCCATTGTCTGCGACGCGAGATAACGGGTATGATAAGTGAGTTATTCGTATCATACGCGAGTAACCTTAGCCGGATATGCCATTTGCCGGTGGCGCCAACTATTTCCGACACGTTATACGCGAGTTCATTCCGGGCAATGCCAGAAACCATTGCCATTTATGCGAGGTATTTCCGAGCGAGCGGGTACGATATGCCGGATATGCGACTTATCTCTGCCGGATATGCGATTTATCATTCCAGTTATCTCCGGCGAGATAAGACGCATTACGGGAAGGATAAGTAGCATACCCGGCAGAGATAAGTCGCGTTCCAGGCTCATAATTCGCATATCGGCATAACCAAACCGCATTGCCCAGAAATTACTAGCGTATCCGGCAAAGATTGCTCGGATATCCAGAAATACCTGCTCGGAAATAGCTCGCGTTATGTAAAGGTCGCGTATCGGAGGGGACATTTGGCATATCTGACCGCATATCCTGCTAGTAACTCTCATATCACTACCGCGTTGATAGTGAATAACTCGCCTATCACTACCCCGTTGATATTGAATGACAGCGCGTTGATAAACAATAATTCACTTATCAGTATCAATAACAAACGAATATGCGTTCCAAGTGAAATTAACAAACCCTATACGAAACATCCATAAGTGAAAATATATGGATATCGTGAAATTTCGCAGGAAATGTCGTTGCGGATATCTGCCACCATTCCTTTGATGTTTCGAAGGACAAATTTGCCTGACAGAAAATGGGAGAGCCGCTGGGTACGTATTATTTGCCTGACGGAAAATGGGCAGCCACAGATTACGGATTCAGTGGAATACAGATTTGATAAACATTCTGGACAGCCAAGAATTGCCATACGATGAATGCATGGATGGATGAGCCCGCTGTTTATTCTCCGTAGAAAGGTGACTTGGTTGTTAGGGGTCAGAACTTCATCAGCCTTTTCACCTCAATTGAAGCAATTGAATTAACAATGACAATAAACTGGAAAACTTCAAATAAAGAGTCCAGAGCTGTAGTGAACAACTAACCTGTATAGAGGAAGTGAGGGCGGTTGCTTTTTCAATGGTGTCTGCAAAAATATTTTGAAATAGGCTCTTTAAGTTTTCTCAGTGGATAAAAAAAATAAAAATTGAAGTAGGCTCTTCAGTTTTTTTCGCTATCACAACCAGTATCGAACAACACAAGATCAGCTTCTGCCACTGTTTGATCATCTAGTACAATCCCCTTACTGCAAAATCCCAAGTTAGTAGATTTTCGAAATTCAATAAACCGTATTCTACAATACGCACCCTATTAATATAATAAATAGTAATAAAACATTTTGGTTGCAATAAAATTAAATAGTTTTTTTAATTATCATTTGATATAAAACATTGATTTTAGCTTTGAAAATTAAGATCAAAGCCCTTTAAGGTGAGAGGGTCATGAATACAATCCCATTCGAAGTACGACTTGGAAGATTATCACTCACAGCCATTAAGTTGTCTTTACTAACCAATGGTACTAAAAATTCCGGTCTTCCTTCCACATACCTTTTATAATATTAAAAAACACCCATGGTTATTCTAAATACTATGGAAAGTCAGAAGAATGGAAAACATTGTTTTTTTCCTCTTTTGTGAGTGTTTTTGTGGGTAAATGAGGGTAAATGGTTCTGGTATAGAAAAAATATCTGGCATAAATTATAGATTACATAAAGCAATGAAAAAAAAATTGAGATAAAATATTTAATTTAAACATAAATAAACTAATTAACTTCTAAAAATATTCAATTTAAACATAGATAATAAAATATTTAATTTAAATTTAAATAAACTAATTATGAAAAATATTCAAATTAAACATAAATAAATTAACAAACTGTGAAAACTATTTAACTTAAAAATAAATAAACTAACTAATTATGAAAAATATTCAATTAAAACATAAATAAATAAACAAACTGTAAAAAATATTTTGATATAAAATATTCAATTTTAACATAAATAAACAAACTGGCAAATAAATTTTTTTATGGCACTTCAAGTTGTACTAGAATTGGGTTTTCCACTAGTTTTAAAAACACTTGTAATTTTTTGATACAATACTCAATACAAAGTAGTGTAAGAGCATTATGTTTTTTTGTATATCAAGGTAGTGTAAAAGCATTATAATTTTTTAGATATCAGAAGAAGGCCAACACACCGAAGTTTCGAAATAACTTTCTAGACTGTTATGCGCGATCACGCTATCTCCGCACATGCATGATAACACACACAAGCATACACGCATACCCGTCCAGACACATATAGGCATACGTACATGTGCACAGGCATACCCCCACGGCTGGCACACACACAGGTAAGGAGCTGCCCTGGAATCAATCAAGAAGTCTCATAAGCAAGAGAACATGGGATGATCTAATGGGATGATCAGAGGGATGGGAGGATGGGGATTCAACCTTGCCTGGGGATTCAACCTTACCTGGGGAATAGAGCTGGGCAGGGGACCTTTCCTAGGGCATCAACCTATCCTAGAGCTCTACAAACTTGAAAATTCAATATAAGCAATGAACTGCAACAATGTACATGAATTTAGATAACAAAATTGTTAGAAAAATTGGCTACTAATTTCTATGTCTTTACCCTGTCTTTACTGTAAAGTTACTTACTTTTCACCATTTTTATTCTGAATTTTAAGTATTTTTTTAGGGATTTTAAGTACTTATATGCAAATTTATGAATGGAATTTTTGAAACACATTACACACTGCTTTAAAATAATCTATATGTCTTGGGAACAATTTATGCAAATAAATCTTAGTATTATCTTGAAAGCCTATTTGTCTCTAAAATTTTTAACTTAACACCACCTTGTTGAAAAATCACAAAATTCATAAAAACTATGAAAAATAAAAGAAAGATCACCTGCAACTCTACTTTCAATTCATCTGCATATCAAAATATCAAATCATCCTTCTGTTACTTCTTAGCTCCAAAAAAATCTAGTGGAGGGTACCTATTCCTTCTAATTGCCTGAATTCTTTCCTATCGAGAAAACAAATTAGTCCTTTGATGAAACTTGGGACTCAATACAGCCATTCCATTGATCAAACTTTTGACTCGATATAGGTTGTATTAAGGCTCGAAGGTTCTAGGTGCGCATTAGATATCGAAGAACCAACGAACCACCCAAGGTCGTAGCTCGGTTAGATGGGCAAACTTCCTTCTCATTGAACACACTCGCACACGTGGATGCCTCACCATGAATGCCACGAGTTTGTTTGTTATTTTTTATTCTCTATAATGTTTATGATATATTGAATTAGGTTTTTTATTTTTCATATTTGTAATAATGGGAGAATTAGGCTTTCCCTTTTTTAAATTTGTAATCCTTTTTAATTTATTTAAATATTTCTGGTATATTTTTTATTTAAATAGTTATAATGTTGTATAAAGTGTATTAAATAATGTTATATTAATATTACAATTAATTATTTTGTATTTTGGGTGCAATGCTATAATTAACGTTTTATATACAATATAAAGAAAAGAAGGTGGCTTAATTAATTAATTAAATCAATAATGACAGTTAATACTAATATGGTGGTGGAGCACCTCCTGCCAAAGATTAAATTTGATGAGCTAGATTTAGGATTTACATCCATTACAGCCTTCAAACTTTTTTCTATAACCCACTCTAATTTTTTGCTAGGAACTCATTTTTACCTTAATTCACATCAACTTATGGTCTCCTAGTCCACACAAGAGGTTGTGACCCCCTCTTACCACAATGTAGTCTCACGAGATGTTGAGTCTAGGAAAAACATGGCTCCCCTCCTACCACAATGTAGTCTCACGAGATGATAATTTTAGGAAAAAGGTGGCGGCAACCACACCTCATCAATCCTCCCCGCAAGGATCTTGAGCGCTATATGCCACCACAATGGATCAAGTCGTTGTGGTCCAAAAGTCTTTCAAAATCCCAAGTATGAGGTCAAGTCAAATAAAATCATGGAGCACATAGAATTCATGCAACGCCACGTTTTAATGTGTCAAAATTATTGATACTTCGCCACCGAAACAAAACATCGAAGCATGGAGCAATGCTAAATGGGAGCTAAAAGTGCATGTTGATTTACATATTGGAGTCAACGGTTTTCTTACGATGATCTTCACTAATTTAGATGATCATTCAAAGGCATTTGAGAATGGCCCTTATTTTCTGAGCACAACACAATCCATTTCAATAGGATCAAAAGTCGCTAGAGAAATTCTTACAACCACAACTCGAGCCCATGCAAGGCACTTCTACAAAGAAAATGAAAAACCGAGATAACGCACTCGATGGAGCCTGAAACGCATGATGCAAAGACAATGTTGGAAGAAATGAAAATGGAGGCAAGTTCTCCGCTAAGCATAGAAGACTTGGATGAAGTGGAAGTAAAGGAGAAAACCCTCTCCAAGATACTAGAGTAGTTGCAATGCCAAGGACCGAGTTCACTTTTCAAGGTCCAAATGGCTCTTCTCAAACAATCATATCTTAGGATTCAATTCACACTTTTGGGGAGAGTGTTGACTCACAAATCCTCATCGTTGTTCTCATTCTTTGGATTCGAGAGACCCCCTCAAACCAATCAAACGAGACAAATGACGTGGGAGGAAAAGTGCACAAGAGATAATACAACAAACACAGAACCTTCTTGCCAATCCACATAATATTAGTTCTCTTTCAAAGGTGTTTTTCTGCATACCTCCTTCTCAATGAAAGTAATTTTGTGGAACATAAGTGGTCTCAATAACAACATAAAATAAAGACTACTTAGAGACAAAATTAATAACGAAAAACCTATCATTATCATCTTGCACAAAGTAAAGGTTGTTTGAGCCACCATGGAGGCTCTAGTGGAATAATGGTAGAAAAGGCATGAGTCGATCTCTCTTGATGCTCAAGCAACAACAGTCTATCAATCCTATTAAACCCCATTGAAGTAAATTTTCATGATTCATAGTAGCCCCCACGATCCTGTCTCATCCTCTCTCGAAAATTTTAACCAATCATATCAAAGAATATGGGTTTCTTAATGGCAATATATGGGGCACACGTGCTGGGGATAAATTTTATTTTCTCAACAACCTCATTTAGCTTCAACAACTGCATTTGAATAAGAAATTCATTGTTGGAGGGGACTTCAATATCATTACCTCACACAGTCCTTCAAATATGAAATTAGGCACATGGCGTTAGCTGAGATAGAGATGTTAAATGGAATCTATACTTGGATAACAACAGAGGAGGTAGGCGCGAGATAAAATATACATATTTCTTATCTCATAATCATTATTGAAAAAATAGCTCCTCTTTGAATCTTCCATCATTACGAGTGCTCACACAGACCACTCGCCAATAGTGTTAGAATTGGACCTCAAAGAAGCTACAGAAACCTGACTAGACCACTCACATATAGTGCTCAAGCTAGACCTCAAAGAAGCTCCTTAAAACTCACCATTCATAATTAAGTGTTTTTTATTAATAGATTCATCCTTCCTACAAAAACCCAAGCAGTAGTGGTGGGATGTCGATAATTCAAGACTCTCCCCCATCTTCACCTTTCAACATTAGTTAAAAACTCTAAAAGGTTTAATTAGAAATTTGAATCATGAAGAACTTTCAAACATCTTCGAGAAAATATAAAATATGGAAACTGAAATGGAATACATTCAACAATAAATGACACTTTAAGGGTGGTCTAAATGTTTTTCAAAGAAGGATGGGGGGGGTTCTTAAAAAATTAGAGGAAGGACAGAAGCAATAGGAGACTTTATGGAGGAGAAAATCTAGGATCTCATGGCTCAAGGAAGGGGACAAGAACACTTAGTTTTTCCACAAATCAATGTTCAAACATAAGTATCATAATTGTATCTTCTCACATACTAGTTAGAATGGATATCATCTCTCTTATCATAGGGATATTGAAAAAGAAATTACTTCATTCTACAACAATATCCTTAAAGAACCTAACCCTAATAGATTACAGGCCATGGAGAAAATAATCACCCAAATTATAAGATTGGTCATTGAAGATCAAAACACACCTTTAATGAAGGAAATTACATTGTAGGATGTTGAGGATAAAGCACTGATGAGCCTCTCAAAAAATAAGGTCCCTAGACTAGATGGCTTCACCTCATATGTTTTCCAAACAAGTTGGGAATTCTTAGGTGAGGAGATATTAGCTTTGGTAGAGGAATGACAAAGAAGATTCTATATCCCCCCTTACTTTAAATTCCACATTCCTCACTCTTTCTCCTAAATGAGCATGAGCAAGAGACCCAAGTAGCTTCAAACCTATCACATTATGAAATGTGATGTACACAATCCTTTCAAAGATCATTCTGCACATACTCAAACCATGTTTCCTCTGCTAAACTCCAAGGAGCACTCGGGCTATATTAAATCCTAGATAGGGTCGTAGTAGCCCATGAACTTATACACACTATGAAAGAATTTAGAAAAGCATGTATGGTAATCAAATTAAATTTGTCAAGAGAATTTGATAAATTGAGTTGGGCTTATCTTCTATGAACTTTGAAAGCATTGGGTTTCTTTTATGATTGGGCTAAACATGTGTCTTCCTTATTCTCCTCCCCTTTCTTCTCTATCTTGATCAATAGCTCCTCATCCTGCACCTTTAGCACCTCTCAAGGTATACACCAACGAGACCCACTCTACCCTTTTTGGTTTTCGTGAGTTGTTGAAGGCCTCAAGAACTTTCATAGATATTCTATGCCTAATGTTGTGCTAGACGAAATTATTCTCAATAAATGTTTAGCAACAGTAGTTTATGGATGACACTATGTTTATGAGTGAGCCCTCGATTCAAGAAGACTTGGCCTTTAAGCACATTTTGAATAACTTTATGCTAGCCTCTCATACTAAAATACACCCCAACAAGTCCCAAGTCTTCTTCTTAATACAAATCCTAGCATTCAATCTCATTTTTCATGTATTTTGGGTTTCTCGTGAGCCTTTTTCCTAATCATTTATCGAGGAGTCACCCTAAAAGAGAATTCCTTGAAAACTATTTGCTAGAGAGATATTTTGGATATAATTTCCTCCAAAATAAACAAATGGACATTCAAAGCCTTACAATTTCTAAGAAGATTAATTATCCCCAAATTGGTGCTTCAATCACTATTGATTTATAGAATTTTGGTCCTAAATGCACTGAACGTCATCTTGAGCTCAGTGAGAAACATTATGTGCTCTTTTCTTTAGAGAGGAGCAACTAGAGACCATAAGTGGTCACGAATGGCTTGGAATTTTATTTGTATTTCGTCTATTGTTAGGTAAAATGTAATAATTAAGTTGTATAAAATGTATTAAATAATTTTATATAAAAATTAAAATTATTGTTAGGTACAGTATTATAATTAATGTTATATATATAAAGAAAATAGGGAGGCTCAATTAATTAATAAAATCAAGTGATAATAGTTAAGACTAATATGGTGGAGAAC
>APFE030852047.1:0-16086 GCA_000404065.3 Pinus taeda
ATCTCAAGAGATATTCACAAGTATAAACAAACACGATTCACCCAAAGGAATCTAGAACCAATTCTGAAACGTCAAAATAACCTATCAAAGCAAGGAAAACACAAAGACTTTCAATGAACCATGTGATCTAAGTTCAAATGAAGTCAAGCAAAAATAAACAAGCTAAAAGTGAATTACTTGCAGCATAGAATGCCAAACTTGTACAACTACTAGATGAGTGCGGAAGACAACTAAAAAGCTGACTGGATCATCAAACCATAATTTCCCACAGAAGGCTTGACATGCAAAGCCACTAGGGCTAAGATATAAAATCGATAGAAATAAGCAAACAACTGAAGGATAAAAAATAATAACCAGTCACACAAAGGTCCAACACACTTCCAGAAGCTGCAAAAGATATAGCAAGATACAAATCCAAGCTCAGAAGGCTGGCAAACAAGCTAACTGAAAAGGTTAACAGGTCTGGCGCAACTGTCAGGCTGTAACTCGCGCTATAAAGAGATTGGCGCGGGTTGTCAGTTAGCAACAGGCGCCAACTGGCGCGACTGTCAGAGGAAAAACCGCGCTAATAAAGTTTGCCAAGTAAAAAAAAAACAAAACAGATAGTCCAAAGCTTGGTTTACAGTATCTAGGAAGGCCAGGAAGCAAGAAACATCAAGAAATTTAACCCAGAAAGCTATCCAAGCAAGAAAACAAGAGAAAAACTAACATGCAAGACAAACTCCCAAATTGTTCAGTCCGTAAACCAAACCGGAGATTGACTGAAGTGGCTTTGATCTACTTCACTAATGCAAAGCAATAGTGTTTCGAAGGCTATCTGGCCATACTTCAGGCGACGTCCAAAGTTTACAAATCAAACAACAAGCTTCTCCCCAGCGGAGTCGCCAAATTGTTGAACAGGTAAATCCCCTCTACGGACAGAGGCGATCCCACTAGCCCAACATGGGTCTAGCAACAATCAATCAATGCTAACATGCAGGTTCCTAATTTCAAATCAAATATCGATGATGATGGCCTACTTGGATTCCAACACTAGCACTTGTAGAAGAATTGTTGCTCCCGTTCCTTTGCTCCGGCTGGTCACAATCCCCACGATCCTCGTGAACGGACACCTGCACATGCAAAGAACGACACAAATACAAGCATAAAATCCAATAGATGCAACTATATATCAGTTAGAAAAGATATAACTCAATCATCATTATAAAGACACATGAGTGGAACCATACTGATAGTCGTCTATTAATGAGTAAAAGCAGAGAAAGATACAACCAAGGTTCTGACGTTGAACCTATTCTCTGACTGGGCAAGCAGCTACATATGTCTTGCACAAGACCTTCTCTCTCTTAGGATTCCGGCAGCATAACCTCCCTATGCTTCACAATTCTTACTATCACTCTAGCATTACTTCAGCACTCACAAAGACTCTAGCAAAAACTAGCTTGTCTAATACATGAGGACAGTCATTTATAGATGGAGTTGGGAGGAAGATACAATGTACTAGGACGCCTCTTGTGGATTGACATTATCCTTGAAAAGCCATTGAACTTAGTTGTCATGGATAAAAAGATGACACTCGACCTCTATCATGAGGATTTTTCCCTCAAAGAACTTCATGACAAGAGAGGAAAAAACATACGGGTGCGCGTTGGCCAAAAATCATAACCAAATTTAGGTGGTGCGAGTGTTGCTCTAGGACAGAGCGCCAATGGGCGCGCCCTCTTTTGAGGATCTGAGTCATTGGCACGGGTAAGACACTGTGTACCTGCGCCAATGGAAAAAGGGCACTTTTTAAGGATAATTTGCAAAAGGTGTCTTCAGGGAACATGAAGTACATACTCAGGGGAACATAATGCAAGTGTTTTTAGGTTATGTCACTAGTCACAGGTCCTGAAATGTGTCCTCCAATGTACGAAAACAAAGGTAACAAGGACGGTGACCAACGGTGACAAATTATTGTGTAACACATAGTAGTGTAGGAGAATGCATTAGAACTTCACTTTAAGAATGTACAATTGACTGCCTTTGACTAGGTGCGGCACTTAGATACATTTTGCGACGACATAAATGACACTAGTATGACAATGCATACAACTTTGGGAATGGGTATAGTACATGTCTACATCATAAATAGGACCCATTGGTACAAAATATTCCTCTCACAATGAACCAAAATTCTTCTTTTATAATGTGCGACACTTCCCATGCCAAAATATGACACTTACGACAGTAAGAGAAAAGTGCAAGCAACACTTGCAAATGCGAACCACATTGAAAGAAACACATGCCAAAGTGAAGATCACATGAATATGATACTTATTAAAGTGAAAAAATGCAAAAGCGACAGCCATAAACATGAAATTGACACTTGTGAAAGCGAAAGTGCACAATAATGACAGTTGGAAAAACTCACCGAAATAGAAGTAAAATCACAACGAAAAGTAAGAGATTGTCAATGAAAGTGTGCACTAAATGTCAATATACATTGAACATTTCACAGGCACTATCTTGATAGATTGTGCTATGCTTGTTCAAGTTTGCATAAAATAATTCACTCATGTACTTGTTACGGACTGAACATTTGTATGCAAGTGACATCGACACTTAGAAAACGAGAAGAATACTTAAAAACTTAGCATAACATTCATTGATCAGGAAGTGATTATGGAATAATAGATCGTTATATCCTTAGTAGGCTTCAAAATTCACATGTAGTGAAAATATTGGAGGATGTTGATCGCAACGTCAACACTTGGTAATACATTGGTAGAACTCTAGCTTCTCTATTTAGGTTTTATCCTTAAGTGCAAGGTCTCAGTCTTTCAGGAAGTATTGATTCATCACATTTAATTACCTTGGCTCCCCATTTGACCTGGTTATGGATATAGTTTCCTATATTATTTTTATCTGCTAAACACATTCACAAAGCTTGTCAAATCATAATTATATCAATTTAGGAGAAGGGTAATTTAAAATTGTGAGTTTAAGATAATCAGAGTCTTAGTTTTTCATCTCTAGTGTTGCTTCGCTACTAGCAAGCCTAGATAGTACCCCGACAGAGTCACTACAGGAACAAAATCATCACTTCACTACCAGGGAGCCTAAACAGTACCCAGTGAAGTTACTTACTTCACCTCTTTGCACATGAATCCTTTCTCTTCTTTTTCCCTTTATTTATTTATTTATAGGATTGTCCTTAGGAACTTATTTATTTCACTGGGGCAGAAGAGGGATCCCGAATTATTGCAAACAAAAGATTTTGTTCCGTCAAAGAAGGTTATATATAGATTTGATATTGGTTTTCTCACTATTTATTTTCTCCTTTCCATTCTTCTACTTGATTGGATCAAAAAGAAGAACACCATTTAATTACAATGTTGAGTTAAGGAATGAAGATCCTAGAATAGACACGAGTTGTATGGTTCGACCAAAGGATTTTCGTTCGAGTGGATCCTATTTTCCATTCAGACATCATTGAATTTAAAGATATCTAAACCTAAGAGAGAGAAGAGGATAATATATAAGCCAAGCATTTTCCATTGTCACAACTTTCCTTTTCAATTTTTGCCACAATGTCTTTTGATCCATGTGAGAGAATTTTCATGTAGAGTCAAAAGAAAGAAAAGAAATAAAAGAAAGAAAAAATCAAAAGTAGAGTGAAATTAAACCTTAACTAAAAATAGAATGGGAGACAAACAAAACAAACACATCAAATGCAAGGACTAGTGCAGAGTGAAATGTAGGATCATGCAATGTGACTAGAGAGCTAGAATGCACCTAAACCTACTCCTAACCTAACGGGCTAGAAGGTCAGGGCTAAGTGTAATGGAATTTCTATTGTATTTATGGTAATTGCACCCGACCTGTAATCACAAAGATACAAACAATTAAAATCAATATAAATCATTGTTTAAGAGTAAAGAAAACAATATGAACAACTTGCACAATGAATGGAAGTTCTTGCTTATCAATAGAAAGATGTTCCATACTAACTAGCTTTAACTAGTTTCAAGTTTACATTATTGCATGAAATGACGATCATACAAATCTTTAAGGTCACTCATGGAAGTACATTGATTCGTGTTTATAATTTTATAAAACATCAAGAAATATGGAAACATGTTATTTGTGACGGAGCTTACCATGTAAGATTTCTCTAACCATTCAGTGATTGGATCATGATATCCAAAACAATAGATTTAAAAATCTTGATGCTCATGAGAAAATGAATTTTCAATCAACGCATTAGAATTAAAAAGAGGATCTTGTAGGGAATACTTGATCTAATATTTTCCAGAAGCCTTTTCAATATTGTGAGAACCTAACATAACCATCATCTCATGCTGAAGTGCCTCAACTATCTGACAAGCATCAAAATCATGAAATGATAAACCATGGAAACCACTGGGTTCAACAAAATTAATTTGTAATAGCCCTGGTGAAAATTTCATGTAATAAAAGTTAATAAAGGAAAAACAGGACCATAGGTAATGGATACGTATTCCAAGCTGAATGTTGGGCAAAGATATCCTAGTCGGCATCACTGGATGTGTGTTTTGGCTAAGGAAAATTGACAAAGGCTAAGGCAAAGGCATTAAAAGGCAAAAAGGCATTTTTGGCACATTTATTTATGAAAATAAAGGAAATTAGGAGAAATGCAAGGTGAAAGGTTACAGGTTGCATGTGAGGAGGAAATTGAAGGGAAAGAATGGAAAATGAAGAAATTAGAGGCCTCATTAATAAAAAGGCTTTTGATGATCAATTGGAAGCTCTGCTCAAGCTTGGTCAGTGTAACCTTGGGAAGTTCAAGTTTTGATCTCTCTCATTATTCTCTCTCTCTCACTCACTCTTGGTCACTTAGAATTTTCTTGGAGCACTATAAATTTGGAGAAAGGAAGTAAAAGGAAGCTAAGGGAAAGGAAGGAAACCAAGGATCAAGGAAGATGAGCAGGATCAGGCAGCTTCATCAGGAACACTTGCAAGTAACCTTTTGCATGTGTGATTTCCTAGCTGGTTTGGACATGCATAGCTTTGCATGTTTGTGTATGGTTCTCTTATTGTCGGTGGCATGGTTTTTTCGGCTTATGATAGTAGTTTTATGCTAGCCTTTCCTTTTTCTGGATGTCATGGTGTTGGGATGTTTATTTTGGTTTTTGAGCTTTGGTTTTCTGGATGGATTTCAGAATCCACAGTAAAGGTGGTCTCAAGTTTCATTCCCCAATGCCTAGGAATCCCTTGACTGGTTTTGGTGGGATACATGGTAAAGCTTGAGGGAGGAGTCTTGGTTTAGGGCATGATGATCTGGGTTTGGATTGTAGTAAATCCTGAGATATTGGTCTTGGTTTAGGGCCTAATGAGCTAGGATTGGATTGTAGTAAAGATTGAGAGACAAGGAGATGAAAATTTCCTCAAGGATAGTGATGGATTCCGGATCGAATTTCAAGTTTAGTTTGGTTATGATAGGAGCACCGATTTTGGTGTGATCACAGTTTGGTGAGGCAGAGGTGGTTTAACCTCTGGATTCCCTTGGTTGTTCTTGGATTGCTTGTTCTATGAGATCCCTCATACATGCTTGGAATATAGCACGTGGGTGACTGGCTGAAAGAGAGATTTGGTTCAACCATGTCTATGGTCAGGTGGTACGTGGAAGTCCCGAACCTAGTCATATTTTCCTATGATTAATAAAAGATAAGTTCTCTTAGTTTTGCATTAGTTTATATGTGGATTTAATGGTTGTCATATCTCTGATATTTATATGGTTTTATGTTGTTTATAAGCATGGTTATATGACTAGTTCATGTCATGTTTATTTCATGTATTTACTTGTAATTATTAAATGGATGGATACAAGACCTAATGGATGTTATAGCGGTTCAATGGAGAAGGTGGTGATCCTTCTAGTTATGTTTAATAAGTTCTTTCAATCATTCATGCTCTGTCTTGTATCCTAGACCTGTAGGTTGCATTGATGCCAAGTGTTTGATAGAATGTCAGTCCTAGTTGGGGATGCTCAGGCCTAGTCCTGAGGGTGAATTTTGATCTTTTTATATTGTCATCATGTCTCTAATGGATTCTAGCGGTTGTAACAAGTTTTGGGCAGAGGTCGGGATTCTGGGCTAGAAACGTGGCTCAAATCTTGGGGACACTGGAACAAATCTACTGAAAAGAGTCTAGGGATGTTGGCACATAGGCATGTGAGAGTAACTTTTGGTTTTGGATGATGTCATGCCTATAGCATGAGAGCGACTAGGGGTTAAAAGGCTTAAAACATAGTGGGACTTAGGGAAAGGATGTCTGAGTGATTGTCATGTCTCCTGAGGATGTTTTTGCTGCTATGGATGGGTTTGTTTGATATGTTTCATAAATTCCATTTCCTTAAGGTCACCAAGGAGGTTGAATTCCTTATAGTGACCTCTCTCATCACACATTTACCCCAGATGGTCAGCTGCTTGGGTAGACCTCGGAGAAGGGGGTGTTAAAGATTGGTATCAAAGGGTGGTTACACTCTCCTTGGGTGAATGTGTTGGTCTTGCATGCATGTGAGTTGCATGTGTGTTTCTTACACTTGCATTCCATGTGCATGTTGCATTGCATAATGATTGATCATGATTGTAGTAAGGTTATCATGAGGAAGTTGATTTGATTTTGTAAAAGGCATCATCATAAGTATATGACTAGTTATATGATTATATGCAACTTAATTACATCCTTGTATGTTAGGTTGCATCCTTGGTTGTTTGATTACATGTATCAATCTTGTAGGTTGGTTACAAGAATTGACCGCTTATGCTCGACTACATGCGTTCATGTGTATGTGTAGTTGATTAGGCATTTCTTATGCATATTGATGGTTGCATATGGAAATTTTTATAATGGAGTAATGGTTGTTGTCATGCACGAGATCATGGTTTGTGTAGTTGATATGGTCATGCATTGATGACTAGACTCTAGCTAGAATTATGTGTATATGGTATTGGTTATAGTTATGCATGAATAATATGTCAAACATGCCTTGTGAAGTCATGGTATGAAATTTAGGTCATCAGGGTGATATTGGTATGTTATGATGCTAATGTGTTGGCTAAGATAGAGAAAGAGATGCATATCATCATAATGAGGTTGCAGCATTAGGCTTTGGGGTAAGAGCATATCATCATATAGGTATTGTATGTTGACATGCATGTATGTAAGTTAAGAATTTTTATATGCATTAGGGTTATATACATTAGGTTTATGTACATGCCTTTTGATGTTATGGTTACATTCATGATAGATGTTAGTTGAATAGTGTAGTTATATGCACCTGTATCACATAGTCATGAATGATAGTAGACTGTGGTTATATGCATTTATATTGTTGTTTTAGGTTAGATAACTTGATGTTTATGTTATATGTTGTTGATGAGTATGTTATAGGTTAACTTGTTGTTGTTATATGACACGTATCTTGACGATTAGGTTATATGTTGTTGATGATCGTGATATATAGCTTATGGTTGTTATATGCTAGTAACTTGATGATTATGGTTATTTCATTAAGATCTTAATGTCATATGTATCATCCTAAATTGGATTGACCATTGCAGATGGTTATGGTTATTACATTCAGGTATGAGTCGACTTATTGTGTTACATTGCATGGTACTAATATAAACTGATCGTACATATGTGATTGCTATGCATAAATGGTAATTGTTTATGAGTTAGGATGTGAACATGTTAGTTAGTGATTGTTATGCATAGCATGATATTATTTATGTTTAAGTTGATGCATTGAGAAGTTATACCATGCTAACTAGCTTGATTGTTTAGGCAAGATAGCCTCCCCTGAGATACAGTAAGGTACGAGTTGCCTATGTCATATATTTGGTGCTTGACTGTTTGATTATGTCATCTAGTTAACTTATTTAACATGGTATGTCGCAAGTTGGTTCATTGTTTAATGAATTGCATAATATGAGTATGTGTTCAAACAATTTTGTTTTAAGATGATTGTACTAACACATATGTGTTGAGACAGTTGATATGTACTTGAATGTAGTTGAAAGTTGTAGCATTATGTCTAATGACTATGAGTTGACTATGGGTTACGACATGATTGTTTGTGAAAGTTGATTTCAAATTGATAGATATGATTGTCCTGATATTTGGAAAATGTGGTTAACATGTGTGAGAAGTTGCAGGGTAACATGTTAGGTACTAGCCTGACAAGGTAATACTTGATGTGTTTTAATACTAACATTTGGGTGATGTGACAATAAATAATAAGCCTTGATTGCAACCAGGTAAAAAGGTAAAAGGAAGGAATTGGACCAGAATTCCTTTGGCTAGGTTTGGAAACCCTAATTCCAAAAGAATGAGTGCTTCGCATACGGGAAGTCTTCTTAACCTTAATATTGTCTAACATTATGTGGTGTTGTAGCGGCTACAACCAACCTCCAAAATTTTGCCTTAGCTTCGTTTTGGAGCCTCCCTAACAACCATCCTTAGCAGCATGTCTTGCACTATCAAGTACACGAGATTTAGTGGTTTTCTAGAAGATTTCCCACCTGTGCATGATAGCTTATTACATCCCCCTCACAGGTTGTTTCTTCAGACTTGGTCCAAATGCAAGCTGCACAACTCCTTCAAGAAATTGCACAATTCTGGAGGGGAACCAGCTTTCCCTCCATAAATTACACAATATTGACTGGCAGCCTACTGGGCTCCAGAATTGCGCAATTCTGTCTATCAAGCTTCACTGGAAAAACTGCACAATCTGCCCTAGCAGGAATGCTTAGCCCATAAATTGCGCAAATTTGGGCAGCAGTCAGTTGTTTAGCCCAAAAATTGTGCAATCCCTCTAGGCATCCATCCTAGCTCCCTCCTAGAAATGCGCAAATTTTCCCATGAATCAAGCAGGCTATTGCATGTGCCTTTAGGTTTACTGGTTCCCTCCGAGACCGAGAAAAATTGATTTGCATGCATGGGCTGCTTCTCCCAAGGTAGCATGGAAAGGCATCCCTTGACTCAGGGATCTAATTTTAGCGGTTGGAGGTTACATGCAAGGATCATTTAAGAAACCTCCCGCCAAGTGTCACTTTTCCTAGAATTGTGGCATGCACGTCACAACCTCAATTTTATCAAAACTCATCAATCAAATGTTGCAGAGTTCATTCCTCACATCAACCTTACAGCTATGAAATCCAATATTGCATCTAGGAGAGTCATTGGCACATTCGGTTCAATTGTTTTGGGATAAGCCTGCTTTCCATGTCTTGCGTTGCATTTATGTCGCTTTTTTTGTTTTGCTTCTTGTGATGTTTTATGTTGATTTCAGTGAGCACTTGTTGTCTTTTTGATGCATTTTATCTTGTAGAAGCATTGTTTCAGTTTTCGCTCACATATCGTTGTTGTCGCATGCATGACACTATTTTGCACGGACGGTCGCCATTGCGGAGACTTGCTTCACACAAATTCATGATTTCCCATTTTTTGAGTCATGCACTTGCGGTTTGCATGAATGATCATTCACTCTTGTTTGCACTCATCTCACCATGCATCTATAATTCTCATGTTCTTAGTCACCTGTCGGCCGGTCTAGGCTGCCTTGGTCCGGACCATGCCCTGCCCGGCTAGGAATGCGCATTTCCGGAAGTGAAGGCTTTGCCTTCCCTCGAGAAATTATGCAAGTCTGGCCCAACACTGACCTCTATAATTGCATTGTGCAATTTTTGGAGGTAGTGTCCTCTTGGCCCCAGAAATTGCACAATGCAATTCGCTGGTTGCATGTCATTGCTGACTGAAATTGTGTATTGTTGAAAATGCAACAAGATGATGGAGCTTAGTGAAAAGAAGTCGCCCTCACTAAGTGGTCCCGCAGGCTATTTTAGGCGCAAAGTCTATTTTTAGACATATGGATCATGGTCTATGAGTTGCAGGATTCTATTTGTGGATGATTGGTCATGTTGGTAAAAATAGATGGACTTCTATTTTTAGACATATGGGTGGAGTCTATTTTTAGAATACCAGTCTAAATATAGAACAGTTGAATATTATTAGCTCTTAATAATATTTGGACTATAAACATTATCTTATCCTCTTGCAGCACTTCAGTTCGAACTACGGATGTGGCACACGCAACTGCCAAAAGGAAATATGCTTTTCTTATGGGTTAGTTGAGCTATTGCATGATAGACTTCAGTTAGAACTCAAGTGATTGAGTTTTGTGGAGTTGATTGAGGAGTTGATGGAGTTGTGTTCAGTTTGACTTAGCTGAACTAGTTGTATTTAGTCTAACTAACAAATACACTAGTGATGAGTGGTGTGAATTAATTATTAATTAATTCACTAATTATTAACTCATAAATCAACTAAAGAATACATCAGTTAACTCAGTGCATGGACAGTTCAGTGGAGACAAGTGTTAGAGGTGAGTGAAAGGGCAAGACAGCTGTCACTTGTGACTATAGTTGTGCATGAGATTTTCACAATCAATGGATTGAGTATTTCCAATGAGGATTGCATGGTATAGGCAAAGGGAATATGAATTTGGAGCTAATTCTTCAATCTATTCTCATGCAGGATTGCGCAGTGGAGGCAGGCAAGCAGCAGAGGAGATTTGAACCTGTGATTGATTCATATCTAAGCTAGTTTGTGTGTAACATGTGGAGATAGCACTGAGTACTTGTGAGGAGTATTGTACTATGTATTGTTACATGTTCTCAATCAATATAATATACAAATAGTTGAGGGGTTTTTAGCTATATGCTTTCCCAGTGATATACTGTGTTGATATGTGTGATTGATGTTTCAATGTGTGCATGCGATTGTTTCTTAATTCCGCAAAATTGATGATCAACGTAGAGGAGGTTATGTATTATGCATGATTCCGCAAATAGTGTATAATCAGGATAATCTCTGTGAATAAGTGTCATATTATTCAAAATTTCTACATTTATTGTGCGGTTTCAATCCTTAGCAGGCCAAGTTGGACTATGCATTACGCGTTTCTAGTGGTAAGTCAACTTCCTGATAGCCTGGATTGTGCCTTGCACATTTTTGGCAGTCAATCTCCCGACCTTCCAGCGGAAATTGCATAACCCTCATGATCAATCACATAAGTACGTTGCAAGTCAGTCCTTAAGTTTGTTTTGGTTTTTGACTTAAATATTTCTTTCCATGAGTGTTGTTATGTCTCCAGGCATCACATGTGTTCATCTATCTCTTAGCAGCACAAGTACAATGGCCTTCAGGAGAGCAGAGTCAAAGGACACCGTTGAGAGCCCAACGGGTTTTCCATCCAAGAAATTATCTATGAGCTTACCTACCTATGAAGACATCAAGTTGTTCATAGACAAGGACATTAAGATAATATTGCAACAACATTTCAACAAGCAGCACCATTAGTAGTAGCAGAAGGCAACACACCTACACACAATGAATGAAAGAGGAAGGTTGTTGAGAACACAAAGGCGGAACAAAGTTGCAAGCTCGAGCAGATCCACTTGTGATGAAAGAAACTTTGGAGACTAAGGTTATGAGGTGACGACACAACATGAAGGTCGTGTGAAGGCAGAGAATGGAATAGAAAAGGAGTTGCATGTGTTGAAGCAACAACTCAAGGAATAACAGGAGCTTCATAGATGAGAAAATGAATTCCAGTAGGAACAGGTATAGCAAGGGGTGCAACATGCACAGACGAATGAAACTGTGCTCGTACAATTTATAGATCCATCCAAACAACTGGAATGGAGCAAACAAGGTGAGTAGTGTTGTTGATCCATGCAAGGGAATTTAGTAGCATGCATGTCATTGTGTGTAGGCATGCGATCCCACCCATTTGGCACACTCACCGAGGAGAAGACAAGAAACAATTCCAACTGGAGATGAACATGTACTTTGACAAGTTGATGTTTATAGCCACCAACACATGCTTGGAGAGCAGCGTAGACACTGTTCATCAACATGTTTCAGGTCCGGTCACACCCAGGATGACCATGCACATGCTATCAGATGAGTTGGACAGAGGAGCCATATCAGTGCACCTGGATGCAATGAAGGCAATAGTTCACTTCAACAAGATGTCACCATTGAATGCACAGACACCATTATGGATGACCAAGCTTGGCATCAACTCACCACCTTCGAACATCACAAGGATGTTAAAGAGTTGTTTTCACCATGACAGTTCGAGTGCTAGTGATGTCTTGCATGGTTTGCTCAAGACATTTTGTCTCATATGGGCACATGTGCATTGTAGCATAATGTCTTGCCAAGTGGAAGTTCAAATGTCAATAGTTAAATGTAATATTCATAGAGTAGTTGAAGAGTCATGAGGATAGATGAATGGTCTCAAAGGGGAATGTTAAGGGTCACCCCACCCTTTGCCATAAATAGTCCCTCATAACTCATTGTAAGGGCTTTTGGTTAGCCAAGCTTCCAATAGGAATATCTTAGAGAAATCTTGGACAATATTGTAATGAGCCTTGGCTTCTCCACTGCGCAGAGCTAGTATATCTCTTTGGAGGAGCAAGCAGTTGTGGTTGTAATGTTCCACTGTCAGAACTAGTGGTTGGACATGGATGTATTGTATGACTGGAACTTACGGTTCTTAATATAACAAAGCCAACATGTTTCATGCATATGTTGTATTGTATTTCAACTATCTTGAGTACTCTAAATGATATATGTATCTGTTTTCTTGCGCATGCATGTGTAGCTATTTGTGTAGATGTATGTATGAATCTTTCTAAAATGTGTTGTTGGTTTAACCATCACTTTGGATTGCTAGCTAACTTTCCTTCCATGTTGTGATGCATATTTTCTCGTGTGTTCCCTTTTTAACTCCATGTTATCACAAGTTTCCAAGGGGTACACTCACCTCACTTTCTGTGTGTTAGGATCATTCATGCACTGTCCTTGACTTACTGCATATGTCACATTCTTGCTACCAGCAGGGACATCTTACTTGCCTCTGTGCAAAACCATGGCCAAGGAATTACTGTACGACCCATAGTTGGGACTCCTACACCAAACAATCAGAGGTCTAATTGGGACTTCTTATTGGGGAGATCCCTTGACATGTTGGCAGGTCCAGCACCATCAACATTTTGGTGCTAGAAGGAGGGCTAGATGACAAGCTGATTCCTCACATCTGTTTTGAATATCTACATATCTATCATGACTAACTACAGAGTTTCTCTTCCAGAGTGTATGTCTTATGGAAATGAATTCATTATCTCAGAAAAAAGCACTCGGATAACTTGTCACATAAAACATACGATGGTGGAGACCACGTAGCCTTGGTTAGGCATGCGGTTGGCATTGTAAGCTCATGCGAAAGACATGGAATCTTTGAAGAATACATGACCTATGCGTTGTTCATCTACATGTTTCTAGGCCACGCAATGCACTGGTGTGTCATGCTTCCTGAAAAATCTATTCATTCTCTTACTCATTTGGCCATAGAGATAGACTGTGCTTTCAATCACTTTATCCATATAGCACTCGATCAAGAAATTATGAAATTATGAAAAAGCACTCGATGAATCCATTAAATAGTTTCACACACGCTTTTGTAATCTTGCATACCGATTTCCCGAAGATGAAATTGATTAGGAATTTCTCAATGGGAGATTTGAGTATCTTATTTACATATCTAAAAATCGTAATTCTTGAAATCATTTGAATCCTGCTCATCACACTTCAGTGCTGGAGTTGTGCAATCACAGGCATGCACAGTTGATGTCAGAAGATATTGTCCGCCTTGACCTCATCAAACAGCTCCACCACTACAGCGTGATGTGGGAGATTATGCACACACATCTATTGAACTGTCACATCCTCCCACCCCACCTGCTCTTGATAGCTACGCAGATTTGGCTTGCAATCTTGTTGGTTGTCGCGTGGATTCATTCCATCAACCTCCGTCCCTACATTTTGTTGATCCTCCAGATTGTGTTGTCTTGTGTTCTTCCATTCCAGAATCCTCACTTCTTGTGAATGAGGATCAAATTATTGACGGAGTTGGTGTTATGCAACCAACCTATGCCATATTTCATGATGAGTGTGTGCAAGAATCTGAAGAAGAACCTGCTACGAAGGATGAATCCCTTCCAGCCAGGCCTCATCCATTTTATCCTGACATCCCTTGTGACTTTGCCATTGTTGATTTCCCTTGTGAAAACTCCTTTCCGGATGTTTCTATTTATGATCATTCACAAGACATGTCGAATTTCAGTCTATCATTGCATTGCGGAGAGGAAACGTCTTCCTTCGAAAATTCGTCCAATCTATCATCTGCCATTTTTTAAAACACATAGGGCGAACATCCTTGCTTCTCATTTACCCCTCTTCACAATTCATCAAATCATGAGGATGCCAACAAACATCCTGAATTTTTGATCTTGGTTGTCGTGATCTCTCCACTTCTTCATCTGATCACAATGTTGATTCAATCATTGTTAATCTGTCTAAGACACTGGTCTACGATGATCTATCTATTGGCGACGTCAAAACTCCCTAGGGTGTTGAGGCACTTCAGCCCAATCTGATGATTATGTCAAGACCTCACTGTCCTGAGGCTGGTTTTGCCTCTGATGAGGAAATTATTGAAACACACAAGGCTCCTGATCACTCTCCACTTTGCATTCAAGATCAATCTAACACTTAGATTTTGCTTCCTCCACTCGAACTACACGATCCCATCGCTCATGTGTTGGAGGAATCTTACATGGAAAGCACACTTGCACAACGTAAGTGGTCTACCTTTCTCACGTTTGCTTGCATGTCACAACCAAGAGAATGCATACACTCAACATCTACACGCAAAGTAGCACAACACCATGGGAAGTCCACAGAGTGTGTGTCATGTGCTTTCACTTACTTCTTTTCTGTGGATGCACTTTAGCTCAGAGTGTGTTTGTCTTCATCGTTATATCTTTCATGCTTGTTGGTTTGCGCAAATGCGAGGTTCGTGAACCATACCTTCACCAACATGGGTTAACCAATGCGATAGTGGCTTCATTGGAAATATCACTTCATGTGATCAGGTCCATGCATTGTTAGCTTAGGAGTAGGAGTAGTGTTTACTTTTGAGTTGTTTGCTTGCATGCGTGTTTGCTTGCTTTCTTGTTTGTTTGCTTACTTGCTTTGCATACACTTTTTATTATGCCTCTTGCTTTGCTTTTTGGTTTGTTTTCTTATTTATTTCTGTAAGTTAGTTTCGCATGGACTGTGCGTGACTCTTAAAACAAGCTAGGTAAAGTACCATAGGACTTGTACAACTATCAACATTTGGTTATTTGTTGTACACTCTCTTATGTAAGAACTTTTTGTCTTCAATCTGTTATCACAAAACCTAGCCCTGATTAGGCTATTGATCAGGTAGACCTTGAGTAACTATTTCAAACCAACTTTTGGCTGAGGCTTAGCCTCCCCAACCTGAGAGGGCTCTCTCACAAGATTAAAGATTTTTGATAATGAATTAGATGGATAACTCTATGAAACAAGTGAAGAAATATGAATGGTTGAACATGATCAGTAAGCATCCATTGGGATTATGGAGTCAATAAATGCTTCAGTATGAAAATAAAATTAGCTTTACATGGAAGTCAGGGCATCTAGAATTCAACATATGAAGGGTACATCAGTAGCATAAAGGAAAACACAGTCTACAAATGTATGAAGGAAGTTAGAGCATAACCAATGAATTCTAAGTATCATACATTCATACTACTAGAAATAAGGAAATAAGGACAAACATAAACAAGCCACCATTGAACTCTTTCTGAATCCTGAGAAGTAAAGCCAAAGTCTGCATTCATAAAAACATAATCTTCTACAATGGCACAATATGAGTCTTTCTCTGAAAAATTTCCAACCCTTTGTGCATCACATCTTCTCCAATATATAGAGTTCATTACATGACTTAGTTTCCTCCTCCAGCATGAGGGGAATTCGAATTTTTCATCAGTGACACCTATTCTAACCATAAAACAAACCTTTAAATGCATTTGACAGCTAACTAGCAGTCCTAGAGACCTAATACAACTAGGAGTGTAACTCCTTATTATGATTACAACAACCTTATCTAAACATTTAAAT
>APFE030852047.1:16212-32935 GCA_000404065.3 Pinus taeda
TATTATGATTACAACAACCTTATCTAAACATTTAAATGCATTCTTTGACAGCTGCAACCTCATGAAGTCGAATTTGATAAAGCATCCCACGTTGTCACCTGACTGCTGATGACAAACCCTAGAAATTAGGGAACATGTTTCCTTGTTTTTAGGCTTAGGATCCTTGAAAATGGCACGTGGGATAGAGCCCTTATCTTCTCACTCATGACATATTTTACAAAAATGAAGGAGGTTTTTGTATTCCATGCCGTCTAGAACAAAAACCTATATTTTTGTTTTAAAACACTTCTCCAAATGTCCATACTCTGTCCTTGAAAAACACGTGTCAAACAAGAAAAATTCGTTCTCTGAAATTAGGGTCTCAAAGAAAGCTTATTACCTCCGAAATGAAAACACTTATGAAGAAAGTGAGATAGGTTATTGTAGCTGGAGAGTTGATGAAGAGAAACATCCTTCATAATTCCAAAATACCTTTTCCTATGGCCAGAAACTGATCTTGAAAAAGACTGCTAAAACCAGAAGCCAAAGCTTGACTTTCAGCAATTTCGTAGCGCAAGTTTAACCATAAATTCCTCCCACCTCAGAACGAATTTGAAGAAACTGAAAGAGGTTTTTGTAGTTTGGTATGTTAGGAAGAAAAATCTCTCTCATTTTTCAAAATTGAGTTCTCAGCTACTCAAAACCCCTTCTGCAAGTTGACTAGTAAACGCAGAAAACAGAGTTTTTTATGCTAAAACAGGCTTTTTCAGGGGTTTTGTAGTGTGCTACAAAAACTCCTAGTTCAGTGATTTCATAGCGCAAAACTGGTTTTTTACACTGTTTGCGCTACGAAAACATGGATTCATAGCAAGTTTCAAATTTTTTCCAAAATGGCTAAACACATGACTTTCAAAACATGATATGAGATCCATAAAGTGTAAAACAAGGTTGTTGAGCTTTATTTGATGATGGAAATGAGACTCTAACTCTATGACTTAGACTCTAAAAACCATAAAAATGACTTAACCACCATCTAGCATTATGACTTAGGAACAAATGTAAAATGTAAACCTTGACACAAGCTTGACACATGGAAATAATGTATGATGTGGGACCCATGATGGGAAAGAACAGAGTGTTGACCCTATTTGACCATACCAACAAGACTCTTTTCTAGATCTTAGACACTAAAGCAACCATGGAAAGACTAGACCAAGGCTAACACCAATCCTTTGGAATAGAACTCATGCTCTGAATTTAGGAATCATTTCTTAAGTGATAACACCTTCCACCTTGCAACTTTGACTTTACTTTTCTATGACCAATGCTTCTAGCCTTCCTGTCATCCCCCAAGAAGACATCACCACCATCATATTTCTCATACTAATAGAACCACTCTCTGTGGGGAGAAAAGTGAAAGGATGCACCTAATTCAATCAACCATGCCTCATGATCTACATGTGTACTTGAAGAAGCCAAGTACACATCCCCATCTTCATTTGAGGTTTTTTTCACCTCTGCAGAAGGAGCATCATCAAATCCCCTTCCTTTATTAGTAGCTTTAGATTTACAGTCCCTTTTGTAGTGCCCTTCCTTTCCGCATTTCCAACAAAACACATTTACAAGTTTTCCTAGAGATTTAGATCTCCCTCTATATTTAGATCTCCCACTTGATGACATATTTTTGTTTTTGTTCTGGGACCGTCCTCGTACAGACAAGGCATCACCATTCTATATCTCCAAATTTTTCTGTCTCATCTCCTTCGTCAGCAAGGAAGAGACTATTTCATCAAATTGTAAGGTAGTTTCATTGCTACCTATTGCAATAACCAGACTATCCCACAAAACTGGTAGAGAACACAACAAACTAATGCACTTATCTTCATCTGAAATTTTGATATCAACAGATGCTAACTAACTTACCACAATATTAAATGTGTTTATATGCTCTGTCACTAAGCCTCCATCTTTCATTCTCAGGTTATATAACTTTTTCCGTAGGAATAGTTTATTCACTAGAGACTTAGATTGGTGTAAAGTCCCTAATTTGTCCCACAAAGCCTTTGTTGTAGCTTCCCCTGATACATTCAACAATACTAAATCTGAGACACATAATCGTATTGTGCTCCTTGCCTTTGATCCAATTTCTTCCATTCTTCATTGGACACTCTCGTTGGTTTAGTACCCAGATCTACCACAATCCACTGATCTTTATCCACCAACAGATCCTCCATCTTGAGTTTCCACAACTCAAAAATCTGACCATTAAATTTCCTGATCTCTATCTTTCCACTGCTCGCCATCTTCTTTCACCACCAAAATCAATCTTGCAGATCTCCCATTGAACAGGGTCTACCATAGGCCCAAGCAAAACCCCTCAGCAACAAAGGCATCCCCTTGAAGCCAAAATAGCTCTAATACCAAATGTAGGTTTTAACCCTGTACAAAAATTCCCTACATACGAATTCTAAAACACAGAAAAATAAACAATGCAAGAGCACATAAAACACATATACACAGAGATTTTCCTACTGGATCGCAAAACCAGGACTACCAACTTGATTTTTCATCATGTTCCTTTCAATGTTACAATACATATTTATACATGCTGAAGCATCCAATACCATGAACCGAAAACCATCGCGTTCAAAACCATGGATCGAAAAACCATAGGTAGGTTCGCCCAACCTAATATTAGTCGTGGAAAGAATATAACATGGCCCAACAAGGAGGAGGTAATGGAAATGGAGGTAAACCTTCACCCTCTTCACTGTCTTATTCACCTTCTTCTTAACCTGCATATTCACCCTTTTCCACTAACACAACCCTTACTCATACTCATCAACATACCTCAAAAGGAACTCATAAATTGCCCTTGTTAAAACTTGTTAAATTTGAACTGCCCATGTATAATGGTGAAGTGAATGCAGAGAAACTTGACAATTGGGTTCATTAGTTGGAGGTCTATTTCAAAATTCAAAACCGTCAAGAGGATGACATAAAGATTCAATTAGCTTCCTTGAGGCTGGAGGGTGCAACACTAGTATGGTGGGAATCAAAGACACAAGAAGAGATAAAACAACACAATAAGATCTCAATTTCTTGGTTTGATTTCATTGTTGCAATTAAAATACAATTCTACCCTCTAACTTATATGCAGAAAGCCATCGTGAATTGGCAGAACTTTAGACAACTTAAAGGTCAAAATGTGCGAGATTACGCCCAAGAATTCAGAGAAAGGTGTCTAATGTTAGGTGTATATTTGAAATCACAAGACATGTTGCTGAAGTACATAGGGGGTTTGCACAGTTACCTTAGGCATAGTATCCTTATGTTTAATCCCAATAATATAGATGAGGTGTGTGTGAAATCTACTCATCCTGAGCAATGAGGGAAAAATAGTTCAGAAGAGGGTGCTATAAATCCATTTAAGGGAAAAGAAAAAGAAAATGGTTTTAAAGAAAAGGGAAAGAAAAATGCATCTATTAAGAAGGAAGGAGAGAAATTAACATGCAAACATTGTTCCAAAGATGTTCATGATGAAGCTCATTGTTGGAAGCTTCATCCCAAGATGAAACCAAAGAAATTCAACAACAAGGGAAAAGAAAAGACAACTGCAACTACTCAACAGGATTTTGGATCCAATTCGAGTGATGAAACTAAAATTACAGGCATGGGTATGAAAGGAAAAGAATCCATTGCTATCACTAGTACTTCAAATTCACACATTGAAACTCCAAATGAAAAGAAGAGGATATAAATTTTTCACATAAGGGTAATCTCAAAACATAGAAAAAATGATACTCTTTTCGCGAGTAGCTCTCAAGCCAATCTTATCTAAGAAAAAATTATCAAATGTTTAAACTTGGAAACCATTCCACATCATAAGCCATATCCACTAGGGTGGGTGTGTGACAATGCACAATTGCAAGTAACTAGAAAGTGTAAAATGAAATTTTCCATTACTGCAAATTTCATAGATGAAGTAGAGCTTGATGTTGTGCCATTAGATGTATGTGGTATTGTTTTGGGTAGCTTGTATCTTTATGAAAAAAATTCTATCTTCCATATACATGAAAACAAATACCATTTGTTGAAAGATGGAGAGGAACATATTGTGAGAGATCATAGCAAGAAACTAAATCTTTCACTTGTTAATGTGGGCTAGATGAAAAGACTAGTGAATTTTAGCAAGAATTTTGTTGATAATGAAACTTTTCAAGGTTGTGATTCAAGTTTGAAATCTAAATTGGTTGATGTTGTTAACCAATATGATGAGATGTTTTAGGAACCAAAAGGTTTCCCTCCCAAGAGAGGAATCCAACATGAGATGCAGTTGCAGCAAGATAGTCATCTTCCTAAAATTGGCATGTATAGGATGTCAGTGATGGAATGTGCAGAAATTAAAAAACAAATACAAGAGTTGTTGGATAAAGGGATCATCAGGCCAAGTTCTTCTCCATGTGGTTCAACTATTGTTTTGGTGCCAAAGAAGGTTGTAACATGGTGCATGTGTGTGGACTTCTGTGCATTGAACAAGATTATGGTAAAGAACCATTACCCACTACCTATAATAGATTAATTACTTGATCAATTGAAAGATGCAATGTATTTTTCTAAGTTGGACTTAAGGAGTGGCTATCATCAATTACAAGTCCCGAAGGAGACATTTAGAAGACAACATTGAAAACAAAACGAGGTTTGTTTGAATGGCTAGTTATGCCTTTTGGTATATGTAATGCTCCTTCTACCTTCATGCATGTGATGAATGCTGTGATGAGGCCATTTCTTGATGAGTTTCTTATAGTCTACTTAGGTGACATATTAATTTTCAGTAATTCTCGTGATGAACATGTCATGCATGTGAAAAAATTACTTTATGTATTAAAGAAAGAAAAGTTGTATTTAAAGATGTCAAAGTGTGAGTTTGGAAAAAAAATCTTTAGTTTGATTGGGTCATATTGTTGGAGGAGATGAGTTGAAAATAGATCCTTCCAAAGCTGATGTCATTTTGAATTGGCCAAGGCCCAAGACAGTTATTGAGGTAAGAAGTTTTCTGGGAGAAATCCAATATTGGAGGAAATTCATTTCTAACTTTTCTTCTATAGAAGCTCCTTTGCATGCATTGAGAAGTGTGAAAAACGTTTTTGAGTGGGGAGCAAATAAAAAAAGGCCTTCGATGCATTAAAGGAAAAGATCACTTCAACTCTAGTACTTTCATTTCTAGACTTGAGACAGTCATTTGAGATCCAAATTGATGCTAGTGACTATGCTATGGGTGCAATCCTCATGAAACATGGTAAGCCTATCTGTTTTCATTAAGAAACTTTTAATGGTGCAGTGATTAATTATCCTACATAATACAAGGAATTGTATGCATTGGTGCAAAGTGTGAAAAGGTGGAAACAATACTTGATGGGTAAGGAAATAATCATTCACCTTGATCATCAGCCATTGCTATACTTGCAATCTCAATATAAGTTTCAGCAATCAAGGCACTTCCAATGGATGGGTTTTATTCAACAATTCCACTTGGTAATAAGGTATAATAAAGGTATATACGATAAAGTTGCTAATATGATTTCTAGGCTTATTTTTGGTGCATCTACTTTACTCAAGAATAATTCTATTTCACATGAAAGTTATATTGAGAAATATGCATTAGACAATGAATTTCAGGATGTTTATGCAAGCTTGAGTCAAGGTAACCATGTAGAGTAATTGGAATATCACTTGCATGATAACTTATTGTACCATCTTGCAAAGCTTTGTATTCCATAGGGAGAAAGAGTCAACATCATAAGAGAGGCACATAATTCTCTTATTTCTTGTCATTTTGGTGTAAGTAAGATAATGGCACATCTATAGAGGTATTGTTATTAACCTCGTATGCTTGAAAATATGTCATGTTTTATTAAAGGATGTTCATTATGTGTAGTCAGTAAGCCTAGAAATAGGAAGTTAGGATTGAACACACCACTTCCGGTTCCTTGATGAATGTGGGAGAGTGTTTCTATGGATTTTGTAGGAGGTCTTCCATTGTAAAAAATAGGTCATGATTATTTGTATGTAGTTGTGGATAGGTTCAGAAAAATGTGTATTTTGATGCCATGTAAAAATAAAATCACAGTTGAACAAACTACTCGGTTATTCTTTCAGAATGTATGGGTGCATTTTGGATTGCCCACATCCATTGTTGGCGATCGAGATTCTCTCTTTGTTGGGAATTTTTGGTCAAGCTTGTGGAGATTCATGGACAACAAATCAAAAAAGAGTACAACATTTCATCCGCAAATAGATGGTCAAATAGAGGTGGTGAACATGACAGTGATACATCTTCTTCATGGGTATTGTAAAAAGCATCCTAAGTTGTGGGATGAACATTTCCACTACATTCAACATGCTTACAACCAAGCCAAGCACCCTTTAACTCGAACATCACCATTTGTAGCATGTTTGGGACACTTTCCTAAGTCTCCTTTAGATTTTATTTTTGGAAAAGATGTTGCTATTGATGGTCATAGTGACATAGAAAAATCAAGAAGGTTCATTGAAAAAATACTATTGGTACACCAAAGAATTCAAGAACAGTTGGAAAAGAGCCAAGGAAAGTACAAAACGAGGCATGAAAAGTATCATGTAGCTCACAAGTTCCAATTCGGTGATGAAGAGTGGCTTGACATTAGCAAACGGAGGCTCTAAGGAGAAGGTAAAAAGCTAAAACCAATTAGATATGGTCCATTCAGAATTCAGGAAAATATTGGTAACAATGCCTTCAAGTTGGATTTTCCTCCATATATACAAATTTATGTTGGTGTTAATGTTGAGAACTTAAGGTTGTATGAGCCTCCTTTGATATAAGATCAAGGAGAAATTTTCCAAATTCCTTCCATTAAGGATTTTTCTCCTGAATACCTTGATGAAATACAACAAGACACCATTCTTGATAGAAGAACAAGGTCTTCAAAACAAGGGAATGTGGATTACCTTTGAGTGGGGCTCAAGGGAAGAAATCCTTCAAAACCCAAATGGATCGAGATTGGAAAGGTGAGGGAACTGTACCCTCACATGTTGGACAACTGAAAGTGATATTTTGGGGTCCAAAAGGCTTCTAGTGGGGAGGGATGATCAAGTGTTCAAAACTTAGATCAAAATTCAACATTGTCAAATCAAAGTGGAACTTGAATGACTGCATAGTGCTCATCATCCTGAATTTGGCTCAACTCGTTTTGTGCAAAACAGACACGGTATGCTCCCAAAATCATGCTCTGTTCACTTTCCCAAATAGGCAGATTTTTGAAAAAAAATTGATAGCCCAGTCAACAGTCCATACTAATAACATGGCACTGACTGTGCAGGTCTAGGTGCTAGGTTTGACTGGCTAACGGGCTCAGTGAATGACATTGTGCCAAGTGGCACATTCTGATGGAGAAATTTTGTGGTTTTTGAATGGTTGGTTGGTGGCCACCAAAAGTTTTGGGTCGAGTCTGGGCAGTAGCAGCAGTGGTTGAACCCGCAACCACATAGCAATGAGTGAAGCCACTACCAAAATACCATTGCATTTTTTTAAAGTATATAAGAACTTTGGTTCTACTTAAATTTGAATGTGTGCCATTTAAGAGGAGGGGCCAGCCCACAAGGGGGTTGACCCTTGGTCGCACCACCAACACATGGACACCCATGGAGAGGAGCGACGGGCTCGACTAGCAGGGATGGGCTGTCAACCTTAGCCCTGGGCATGTAGCCCCCATATGGCCACATTTTTTGGATATAAGGCATTAGAGGACATTTAATGTGTTCGACAAATTCGCCCAAAATGGGGAAAATTTGTTGGATGGTGCCGAATTTTTGGGAATTTGCAGAAGATTGGGAAAGGCCATAAATTATTCAATTTTTGACCAAATCAAGAGCAGAAAGAGGCAACACAGGAATTTTTAGGCATTCTGGAGCCATTAGAATATATTTCGGAGCTTTCTGAGAATTGTAAACTGATGTATCCACATTTTTGAGCATAATAGAGATGACCAATCCATTGGAAGCTGGGCCAAGGAGACGTAGCCCAGGAGGGGTGAAATCCATCATCATGTGCTATTGTGATATTGTTTATGGTGATGTTTATGTCTATTATATATTGTTTTTTAGTCATTTTTTTATGTTAATTTTCACATAAAAATTACATAAAATCACTCAAAAACTCATGTTTCAAACTTGCAAATAATCTCTTGAATTCTTAAGCGCATTTAACATAATCTCAACAGAAATTTAGTACAACAAACTAATTATCCCAATAATATCATTGGTCATGAATAAATTCTAAATTGTATGCATGAGCCAACCAAAAGCATAGAAAGCCTGCAAAAATAGTTAATTCATCCTCGCTGTGTTTTTGTATTTTGCTACTCTTTTATGCCACCAGTATCAATTTTCTACCATCATTATCCAAATCTGCAAGTTTTTTTTATGTTTTTTTCTGAAGAAATTTTGTGTTGATTAGTCTTTTGTGTAGAGTTTTCTTCTTAATGATCATTATAGATTAATTTATAGAGTCCTTCTTGTCATTACTTTTACACTGGTTGCAAAAAAGAGGTTTTCTTTAAACCCTAGACTATTCACTCGTACAAAACAAAAATCATGTAAACTCTAGAGGAAAGAAAGAACAAGGGAGGTGTTATTTTCTGGTTTGAACCACAAGTTTTCACATTTATTAATGCAGACCCAAGTATCATAATGGCTTTTGAGAAGGTGAGGTATATGAAGTTTTGTGAAAATATTCAAGTGTACAATTTACAATTGACTAGGGAGTTTGCCAAAGATTTGATGGGTTGAAGGCTAATATTGGAACACTTACCTTTCCAGTCACTGAGGTCACAATAGAAACTGCAATAAAAATTACCCTCCAAAGGGAAAAATGTTTGAAGGGCATGCCCCTTGATATCACCCATTAGAGAGATTTTTTGAAACCTGAACATAGAGACAAGGAGCATGGGTGAATTTTGCCGAAATAGTATCTATTGAAAAATTACAGCAAGATTTTGCAAGCTATTCATAGGTATTTCACATGTGATCGAAGGTTTGGAAGAGTTTATCAATACCACTTCAGATTCTTAATGCATTTCACTGGAAAAATCTCCTTAAATTTTCCTTTTTATCTATTAGGAGTCTTTACAAGATGGAACATAAAGTATAGGGAAGATAAAGTCAGGTTGAACCAAGCCTTTTACATTTTTCCTTGATTAATTTGTTGGTATTGGAGGAGTTGAGAAATGTAAAACAAACATGGAAATCATTTGTTGATTCTTCAAAATTACTTGATGATTTTCCAACTAGTCCCTTCAGAAAGAATGAAACAGCCTCAGTAGTGATAAAGGACATTAATTCACTAGTTGGAAGCTCAATGAAGAATCTCTCATCTATAGTGAAGCCTATAGGAAAGAAGAAAGGTAAGAAACTACAATTTTCTCTAGAGGTGGTTGATGCTCCTAAGAAACCTCTCACTAGGCTTGATTCCAAAAAGCTTCCCTCAAAGTAGACATTTGAGACAATGGATACCATACAAGAAGTTGAGGTGATTGATGATAAGGCCAGGGAGATTGCAGAATTATAAGAACAATTGAAGAAGGCCCATTTCATGATTACGAAATTGTAGTAGGAAAATAGGAAAGTAAAGAATGTTATTCTATAAAAAACAACTCAACCTAGTCAAAATGTGCCTATGGTTAAAGCTACACTAGTTTCTATCAAGTCCAAGGGAAAAGAGAAAGTAATTAAAGAAGATTTTAAGAAGGTAGAAATACCAACAACTGGGATTACAAGATCCTCATCTAAGAATCTACAAATACAAGAAGAGAAGACAATGCAAGAGGAGAAGATGGAGGAAGATGAGGGGAAACACACTTTTAATAGGTTGAGAAGGAAACTGAAGGAGGTTCATAGAGAGATGTCTGAACTCAAGCAACATGATGAAAGGATGAGGAAGAAATCGAGTGATCTTATGGACATCTATCACCCACCCATGGATGATGCTAAATATATGTTGAGAATATCCCTTCCACTTCATAGGAAAATGAGGAATGTATGTAGGTAGAACATATCTATGAGGAAAGAACTAATAGCCACTAAAAAATAGTAAAAGGATTTGCAAGAGAAATATAGGGGCAAATTAGACCTATTGGCTAAGGCGACCAAAATTGAAATGATAGAAGGGGTAAAGTAACAAATTTTTTGTTTTTTGTCTCTTAATTAAAGTGTGTTTGTTTGTAGGTTTGGTTTCCATATGATATTGATTTATACAAAGTTTCCTTTAGTAGCCACATCTAGTCAAAACTCTGAAGCTATTTTGAAGAAGCAGTTGTGTAGCATTTTGTGCCCTATCTAGCATTAGGGTTTTTGGTGTGAAGGTGGACACTTAGAATTTATGAGGAAGGGAAGCTTGAAAGGGGTATATGATAAGGTAATTATAGTTTCAATATCATCATCAATGTGTGCAATTTGTCTACACACATCCTCACCACTTAAACCATAAGAAGAAGATGGCATTGTGTTTCTGAAGTAGGCGTTGCATTTTTTCCTACAAGAAGATTTGTCAGATTTTGAGGTGTTGTAAAATAAAGAAAAGTTTAAGAAGGGGAAGGTGTCCATATGAAGGTTTATTTGTAGGTGTTGGAGCCATCAAGTAGCTTATGAATTTGTCAAAAACATCTAAACCATCAAGCGATGTGCTTCTACATGTTTGAAGAACTTAGAGTTTGTGCAGCGCTGACGCTACACTTCTAGACATATTTTCGTTTGAATGATTTATCTTGGTAAAAATATCATGCAATTTTTTTTCTAAGTGTTAATAATTGTAATAAATACATCAGTAACTCATGAAATCATTTTGAGACTGATAGGTTAATGTAAAGTGCTTAAAAAAGATCTAGTTGTGTAGTTCCTAGTCTATATAAATGAGTTCTATTTTCCTTGCATAAATTAGAAACAATAATCCAACTTAGGAATTCCACCCGTAGAGGTCATAACTGAATTATTTTTTCTATTTATGATGTAAATTTAATTGAGCAAAAGGTTAGTCATATTGGAGAGAAATATACTTGCGTATGTGATATCTTTTCTAAAGTTTTTCCGAGTGAATGAAAGCTAGAAGGTGATTTGCAAGGATTCCTATGTCATATCTTGATGGTGTTGTGCTTCTTTCTTGTTGTAATTTTGTCTTATGTTTTTTACATCTCTTGAATGTATGTCTTCATGCTTGGAAGAACCAGATTTTTAGCTCAGAATCCATCTAAAAGGAACTCTAACTTAGTTTTACCAAGTGATCTATGTTTTCTTCTTAAAACAACATTCAAAAATTATCTACAGTCTGTTACTCTATGTTGTTTCCATCTATTCTCACACTCACCCTCCTACAATGAATTAATTCCATCACGAAAAATGCCTACCTTTCTATTGTGGAAAAACCCTTTCTCCCTTCATCTTATCACTAGACAAATAATCAATTTGACATGACTCCATGCCCAATGGAATTGTCTCCTTTCTTACCAGCAAACCATTGAAAATCACACCCTATTGAGAACTATACATAGCATAACATCAGAGTAGCTTAAAATATTGATAGAGAGAGCCCTCTATAAATATATAAGGGCTACTTTATAGCTTACAAGTGGTTGTGTGTTTACCTATATCATTTCTCTCCTCAGCTTATGGAAATTTACAGAGTGCTAACATTCTCACGCCATTGCCAGGTGACCAAAGGCTAAATTTTCCATGGTAAAACTTTTGTTTGAGAAGCTTAATCCTATTTCTTGTGGGTGACAGTGAGTTAGGAATCATTAGGCTAAAATTTTCACCTAGAAGTTGTGTTTAAACCTAGATTTAATTAGTTTCTTAAAAATACAGCTTCTAGAAATATCCATACAAGATCACATCCATATCCTGATTTCCCTGAATTTGTAAGTGATCCTACGAAATTTCTTAGAAAGAAGAGGTTTGAAGAAGGTGAAGTAAGTAATAGCCCTCTAGAGAGATCTTACACCTTCCTGAAAGTATTGTAACAATTGAAAACATTAAATTTGATCTTCCATTTGAGCGAAGTATTTTCATATCCTAATCTAAATATTTTGTGTCTGACACAATCATTGACAAGTATAAAATAAAACCATACATTCCATATTAGAAAGTTGGCATTTCAAAATATGATAGATACATTTTGCAGGAATTTCGTAAGCTTGAGCATTTGGTTAGTCAACTGCATGAGGCTGCTAAGAAGTTACTTATATTTCAACAGGATGTCCCAACATCTTCTTCTCCTTTAGCTACCTTGCCTTTGAATCCTACATATTGTTCTCCTCCGAATGTACCTATTTTCCTTAGTCATTCCATCACAACAACTTATCATATCAAAGTTCCACCACCTCATTTATCGTCATTATGAAGTACAATAGTTAGAACAACAACCTCTCAAATGAAAAAAAATGGTAGCTCGTTACGCTTTGTTGATCTTGCACGCACCACTAAATTATATGAAATAGAGCTATGGTTAGCGTCTATCTCAATTTTATGGCACTAGACCCACTATAACACATCAACGCATAGACAAAATGAATGACTTTGCAAATCTTGAAGAAGTTGATCATGATGATGTTAAGATGAGGCTCTTTGCCCAAAGCCTTGTCAGAGAGGCCAGAAAATGGTACAAGGGACTAGCAGCAGGTAGTATTTCTAATATTTAACAATTTCAACAATTTTTACTATCTAGATGGGAAGTAAAAAACAACCCCCTTGAAATACTAGCAGAATATGAAAACTTGAGGAGAGCTCCGAGAGAACCAGTCTAAGATTTCTTAATTAGATTTAATAATGTTTATAATTATATCTAGGTATCAATAAAGCCTCCACCAAGGTTGGCCCTACATCACTATCTAGAAGGATTTAATCTAAGTTGGCTTAGCAATTAAGGGAAAGAAACCTAGCTACCTTAGAAGAAATGCAAAAGAATGTTGTTAGTGTAGAGTATAACTTGCTGGAGAAGAAAGACAAGATGAAGCCTGAAAAGAGGGTAAATATCAAGGAGGAACCTTCTACATCATCGGATACTAAGTTGGACACTTTGGTGAAGACCATGGAATATATGACGGAGATAATGAATTTGGTAGATAGAGCTATTTCAAGAGAACCATAGGGAGGTCCTCAAATAAAAAATCCCAATTTGAGAAGGCAACAAATTCAAATTAAGCAAAGAGAGTAGAGGAATCCGGTTGATCAACAGAGTTTAGACCACCTTTTCAAGAGAAATATGTAGAATGGGAGGAAATAGCAGTAGAACATCAAGATCATGGTTAAGATCACATTCATTATTTTGATGAAACACAAGACACCATATTTTTAATAGAAGAGGAGCAAGATTTGTTCTCACAGTCATGGAAAGATGTCATGTCTACAAAATTAGAAGAGTATAAGAAGGGGTATAGAAATTCAGTTTTGGAGGTACAAAAACAATATAATTTGAGAAATAGAAAGGTGTCTATTAATAATCCAAAGAAAGGCCAAGATGATGCATCTTCTATAATTCAGAAGAAAGTTGATCTTCCAAAGGAGATTCCTGAAAAGATAGATGCAGCCACCAAAGAAGCAGAAAAGGGTAAATCATCCTTTAGTTTGGAAAATGAGATATCAAAAATCAAAATTTCTATCCCATTTAACAAACTCATCAAGGATGTATTATACAAAAATTAGATTATCAAAGCATTGAAAGTTGGAGATGTTTTAGATACAATGAATTTAAATGATGATCCTCCATAGCTTGTTTGGTCTAGAAGTTGAAGAAGGTTCTTGAGATGGAAATGTGCCATCATTCTACGTGAGACTGAATATATGTAATTTGATCCTTCATAATGCCATGTTAGATTCAGGTGCTTCACACAATTTAATATCGAAGGTTGTCATGGAAAATTTGGGTTTAGATATTGCAAGGTGTTACAAAGATCTTTTCTCTTTTTATTCCAATAAAGTAAAATTCTTAGGTTTGATTAAGGATTTGTGTGTTACTCTTACTCAAATTCTAGCTAAAATCTTAGCTATGGATGTAGTTGTAGCTGGCATTCCTCCAAAATATGGTATGATGTTATTGAGATCTTAGGGTGAAAAATTGATGGGTTATATGTAGATGGACATGTCATATGCTACTATCCCAGTGCTCAGATAGCTAAGGAAGTTGTATAGGGAAAATCCTATGAAGTACATGGTAAGAAGTCATGCTAAACGAAATAATTATCTTTTTTATTATGTACACTCAGATATGGATTCCTTTATATTATACAATGATTCATGTTTGGAGGAAGACAACCAAAGGACAATTACTATAACAGAACTAGAAGAGGAACCTAATCAATTCAACCTGTTAGAAGAGAAGAGAAATGAATTGCGTAAGACATAATTTGAAAAGAAGTTAGAAGAGGAAGAGATTTGGAACATGTAATTTTATGGAAAAGTAAGCAGAAAAAGTGTTGGAGTTGGTGTGTGGGTGATTAATCCATCAAAAGGTAGATCAAAGAAGTGTTCTTGTAAGCTTAGTTTCGAATGTACAAACAATCTTGTTGAATACGAGGCATTGATTTTGGGATTGAATATGTTAAAAAGATTGGGAGCTAGGAGAATTTTAGTCTATGGGGATTCATAACTGATCATTAAGAAAATCAGAGGTGAGTATCAAACCAAAAATTATAGAATGAGGGCTTAAACAAATGTTGCCTTGGATTTTCTGCAATGTTTTCAGAGTACAATTTGTCTGTAATTCCTAGAAGCCAGAATATAATAGATGATGTGTTAGATACATCTTCATGTAATTTTTAAATATCCATTCATCCCAATAGAAAGTTTGAGATAGAGGTTAAAGACAAGCCAAATGTACCATATAATATAAGGTATTGGCAAGTTTTTGATAATGATAAACAATTGGACAATTTTCTACAAATGAAAGGAGAATTTTCAAATCTGCACATTGATGAAGAAAATAGTTTTGATAAAGATAATTGGGAAGCATACATAAATAAAATCAGAGAAAATGTTGACAAGCATAAAATAGATCTTGACATTTTACAACTGAAAGATAATGTGATACTGAGAGGCTTAGTCCCACTGGAGGAACTGCTTGATCATAATGATGTGCCTCATAAGCCTAAAATACTACCTAATGAGGCTGAGGTGGAAGATTGTAACATATGAACTGTTGGCATTATGACACAGGTTTGGCACTATGGCATAGGTGTTGTCCTTGATGGCAATGCACTCAGATGGCAGATCACAGTTCAAGCTCTCAGAATGGAAGAAAAATATATATACATGGGTTCCTCTTAACCAGATCGCGTATACACGCGGGATTGATGATCAAAAGTCACATATGCGTATACATGCACTTTCATGCATGGAAAGCGCGTACATGTGGGAAAGCTTATTTTTGGGTTCGTGGTATTTGGACCTATGGTTTTGGACCTTGGTATTGGATCCGAAATATTGAACCCAGGTGTTGGGTCCGTAGTATTGGTTCTCAATGGTTTTGGACCATGGTTTGAGTAAGGCCTAAGACTATAAAAAGGGGAGTAGATAATTTGGCAAGAGTATTGACTCAAGCATTGAATATCTTAAGAGGAGCAAGATCTGGAATACTGGTGATTGGTTTGTGGTGTATAGCTAGATCTGAATCGAGGAGGAACCTGAGCATTAGAAGATGGATAATTTCTATTGATGGGTCAAGATCTTAAGGCTTGAATAGTAGTATCATTATGTGATTTTGATCTATTATAATTGGTGCATGTTTAGATCTATAAATATGATAATCTGGGTATAACTAATCTCTGATTAAGTGAAAGGGTAAATTATCTTTTATAGATCTGTAGGTAGGTTTGGCACAGCAGAGGCGTGTATACACACGGGTTCAGCAAGTGAAGACAACGTATATGCTGGTTGGCCTTAATACAACTACATATGTACGCATGTTTCTGCATATTTAAGTAGCATATGTCTCAAGAAATCTATTTTAGCTACTTCTATTTATTGCTGCAGTATTCTGGGTTCAGGATTTGTGTCTGGTTATAGTTATTGTTTTCTGGGTATAGCATATAAAGAAGTGATTATTTGATTTAGTATTGGTTTGTACAAGAAGATTGGTTGATGCAGATATACATGATGTTTGATTGATGCTATTCATGGATCCAGTCTGAAAATTTATGAAATGTCGTCCCTAAAAGAAAGAGAAGGTTGCAGCCTTCTGTAGGTCAGCACCTATGTACTAGTACATCAGCTAGTACAAGAGCTAAGGGGGTTGTAGCTCCCTTCTAGTAGAAGATGGAGAATGAGAGAAGGTAGTAGCCTTTCGCAAGTAGTAGCCTGCGTACTGGTATAAGATTGCACTAGTACAGAAACATTGTAAAAAGAAGTTTCTAATTGAAAGAAGATAGAGACGAACTGCAGCAGGTGGTTTTCACCCACATTGGGTTTCCACCTTATATCTTGTGTTCTTATGTGTGACTGTCTACTCTATTTTTCTATTCTTGGTTACTTTTTATATGGTTCTGACACACAGATTAGTGATCAACATCTAAAGAATAAATTAAATTATAAGTTTTCAAGTTATACGTAAGTTTCATTAACCGGAGTTGCGTATACACGCTGCTTTCACTAACTTAAGTAGTGTATAAAAATCTTTGTATGAATTGAAAAATAATTTCGCTTGATAATACTGATTCGACCCCCC
>APFE030852052.1:5887-20301 GCA_000404065.3 Pinus taeda
GTTTTAATTCCGATATGTCATTTATTACATTTCCCTCTTACCTTATCCTTTTTTAAGATATTTTCAAGTGATTCTTGAATGAAAGATGAATATTGTAAACAATAAAAATGCATGTTAGAACACCATGCAAAAGACAAGTTATAACTGAACAAAATGCTCAGTTATTCTTTCAGAATGTGTGGGCGCATTTTTTATTTCCCACATCCATTGTTATTGATCGAGATTTTTGCTTTGTTGGGAATTTTTGGTCAAGCTTATGGGGATTCGTGGACACCAAACTGAAAAAGAGTACAACTTTTCATCCACAAACAGATGGTAAAACAGAGCTAGTGAGTAGAACAGTGATACATCTTCTTCGTGGGTATTGCAGCAAGAATCCTAAGTTGTGGGATGAACATTTGCACTATATTCAACATGCTTACAACCAGTCCAAGCATTCTTCAACTCAAAAATCGCCATTTGAGGGATTTTTGAGATACTTGCCTAAATCTTCTTTGGATTTCATTTTTGGAAAAGATGTTTCTATTGATGGCCCTAGAAACATAGACAAAGCAAGAAAGTTCACTGAACAAATCCAATTAGTACACCAAAAAGTTCAAGAATGACTTGAAAAGAACTAAGGCAAGTACAAATCAAGGCACGACAAGCATTGTGTAGATCACAATTTCCAAGTCAGTGATGAAGTTTGGCTTCACATTAGCAAAGACAGGCTACAAGGAGAAGGTAAAAAGCTAAAACAAATTAGATATAGTTCATTCAAAATTTTCGAAAATATTGGTAAAAATGCCTTCAGGTTGGATTTGCCTTCATATATGCAAATTTATGTTCTTGTTAATGTTGAGAATTTAATGTTGTATAAGCCTCCTTTGATTGAGGATCAAGTAGAGAATGTTCAAATTCCATCTATTTAAGAATTTTCTCAAGAATTCCTTGATGAGCTTCACCAAGACACTATACTTGATAGAAGAACAAGGACATCGAAAAGGGGAAGTGTTGATTATATTCGAGTGGGGCTTAAGGGAATAAATACTTCAAAAGCCAAATGGATAGAGATTGGAAAGGTGAGAGAACTATACCCTCACCAGTTGGATAACTGAAAGTGGTATTTTAGGGTCCAAAAGGATTCTAGTGGGAGGAATGATCAGGTCCTCAAAATTATGCTCAAAAATCAAAGTCATCGGAATGGTGTGGAACTTGAATGATCATGTAGTGCTCGTTATCGACGGAACTCATTTTGCATGAAACAGACATCGTATGTTCCCCGAAAGATGATTTGTTCACTTTGTCAAACATGTATAATTTTTGCAGGTGCTGATAGGGATATTGACTAGGCATCCTTACAACCCAGTCAACAAAAGGAATATTCTTGGTATATTCTTATAGTATATTCCTTCGATATATTCTTGATAATATTCTCAATCTCAATGGAATCGTTCTATTGGTCCACGTGTCTTTTTTTTGGGCCAAGGGGAAGGTGACACGTGGCTAAGACTGAGGCCACCACGTGTCCTCCTCGTGTTATTGAAAAAATTGTTGTGGCAGAGAGGGCAGAGGATGGGCTTGATCCCGTGACCTCCCATAGCATAGACCAAAGAACTCACCAACATATTTGCACTATGTTTCTTAACATATAAGGGAGGTGATTTAATCATAAAGGCTATTATTGTAATGGTTGGGTGGTTGGTTGGACTTAACCACCCCACATGTGAACACCATAACCACCAATGGTCACCGCCAAAAGAGACCACTAACAGTCACTGCCACTGACTCCCATGTGAACACTTCTTAACTAAACTGTTAGCATGTTATGCAACCACCATATTACCAATCATTTGGATTTTAGGCCTCGATGGCTAAATTAACAGTCCTACCAATCTTACCAAAATCCGGGGAATTTTTCGCTCCGTTAGCGGAAAATGGGGTGAATTTGTAGGATGATGCCAGATTTTGTGCAATTTGTAAAGTGAATAGTGGACAAACTAGGAGAAGTCATAACTTCTACACTTTTCTATCAAATTGGATGTAGAAAGAGGCTAGATAGAAATTTTTAGACATTCTAGACTTATTGGAGTAGGTAATGGAAGAGGGTGAAGATGCTTGTGAAGGAGAAGATGAAGATGATGGTGGAGAGGGGGAGGATTTTCTCCATTTCCATTACTTCCCTTTCTGTTACATACTCTTGAAGAAACTTCTCCTTTGGGAGTTTTGGAACTTTCACCTTGCAGCCTGCTATTCCTCTCTTCGTAGATGACCTTCACCATCTCTGTCATATAAAAAAGCCTTTCTGAAGACCTTCTCATCTTCTGTCATCTTTATACATTCTCCTTCATGAGGCATGCTCCCTGGAGTCTCAAGTGCAACTTAAGTATGAACTAGTGTTGGAGATTTTGGAAACCTTGCCCTCCTTCCCCTTGACCCAACTTTAGGGCTTCCAGAAAGCTTCCCTTCTCCTCTTTTGAGTTTTAACCTTGTAAGCATGACATAAAATTGCAAACATTTAAATCCTTCTTTCACAAAGCAAACCTAGTGCTCTAATACCAAAATGATCTGATTAAGGATATTAGATTGTTGTGACAAGATCCTGCTCAGATTAGAAACAAAATGCTTTCATTGTGCTTAAGGATTCATGAGTTTTGCAAGTGTAAAATGAGTTTTTATGTTAATTTTATTAGAAATTTTAACATAAATAAGAGACTGAACAGTAGCATAAAAATGTATAGAACATCACCAAAAACACATCATAATAGGAACATGAAGAAGGAGTTCACCCCTCATAGAATACGTCTCCTTAGTCCAGCTTCCAATGGCTTGGGCCTATCTATTATGCTCAAAAGTGTAAAAATGTGTGTTTACAATCTTCAAATGCTTCTGAAACCTATTCCAATGAGTCCATAATGTCAAAAAATGGCTACCTAGCCTCTTTCTACATCGAATTTGGTTGAAAACTAGAGAAGTTATGCCCTCTCCTAGTTTCTCCACTATTCACTCTACAAATTCCACCAAATTCGGTATCATCCTACAAATTCGCACCATTTTCCGCTAAAGGAGCGACAAATTCCTCAAATTTTAAGAGGATTTCTAGGAATGTTGACTTAGCCACTAAGGCCTAAAATCCAAATTATTGGTCATATTGGGGGCCATGCGCCTAAGGGCTAGCCCTTGGCACTGGTCCCCTCCCTCTAGCGGTTACATAACATGCTAGTGGATTAATGCAAGAGTGTTCACATGGGAGCCATTGGTAGTGATTGTTAGCAGTCTCCATTTGCAGTGACTGTCGGTGTTTATGGTGTTCACATGGGGGATGGTTAAGACTGCCCGACACCCAACCATTATGGAAATAAACTTTATTATGAACCCGCCCCCCTTACATGTTAAGAAACACAATGCGGTCACGTTGGTGAGTTCTTTCATCTGTGCTATGGGAGGTCACGGGCTTGATTACACACTATGCTCTCTCTGCCATATTTTGTTTTGCATTAACACAAGGAGGACACGTGGCAACCTCAAGCTTAGCCACTTATCACCTCCTCATTGGCCCAAAAAAAAGACATGTCAACCAATATAATGATGCCACAGAGCTTGAGAATATTCAGAAGAATATGTTGAATGAATATATGATAGGAATATACCAAGAATATTCTTTTTGTTGACTGGGTTATATGGATGCCTAGTCAACATCCATGTCAACACCTGCAAAAATTTTACCTGTTTGACAAAGTCAATAGAGCACATTCTGGGAGCATACGGTGTCCGTTTCACACAAAAAAAGTTGTGTGAGATTCAGGATAAAGAGAACTACAAGCTCGTTCAGGTCCCACACCATTCTGACCACTTTTATTTTTGAGCATAATTTTGAGCACCTAATCAATAAGATCCATTTAGAGTAGTAATTGGAGTAGTATGAATTGGTCTAGTAATGATTTCTATTGAGCTTCAAGTCATAGGATTCCAAGTAGCATTTCCTTATTTATTAATTCCATACTTATCTTTAGATGTTTTTAATCCCTTAGAGTATATATCATTAAAAACCTAAAATTCTTCATAGGTATCTTATTCTAGATTATCCTATTGATCTTTTTTCTGCTCGTCACCTTGATCCTATCGATCACTTATCACTCCTTGAATTTTATATTTTTCTTATGCAAAAATATTAATTCTATAATATTCAAAAACTATAATATCTGCTTGTTGAGGACCTTCTAGAATTTCTATAATTATTTTCCTTAGTTTTAATTCAAAGCTCTCTAAAAACTATATTTAATGGAGAATCTTCATGAGTATAGACTTTAAACAATTTTCACTAAATTAAAATGTTATTTGATGATACCTTTGGTCGTGCCTCTTAAATTTTGTATAAGAAATTAAGGGAATTTTTAGGTCAATATCAGCGCTAGAATAAAAAATTACTAACAAAATAAACTTTAAAAGAACCAATAGGTTTTAATATGATGATGTGATCCATAGCCATAAATATTTCTGGAGGTTGAGATGAAGAAAGTTGCTTTTCTAATTGTATTTTCAATTCATTTAATTATACCTTCACTCAAACTTAATGTGTGCATAACAATTTTATGGTTAATTAGATTATACATCTAACAAGTACCCACCTTGCATATTCTTAAGTAAACCCACACTAAAAATTGAAAATACATTAAAAACAATTGTTTCTTGAAATAAACACATTTTTAAGGTATTTTCAAATTCCTTGGTGTTTTTCTACTTAAAACTATGTAGAGTATGTACCTGTTGGATGTGGATTCTAATTCTTAATCCAGCGAGTCCCCACACTTGAAATTTCAGTGAACGTATAAGGAGATAAGTGAAATATACAACTAAAAAGCTAGTTTTCTCTTTCTTTATTGAAAAATGTACAACTTTTATTTTATTATTTTTGCTATTATATTGCTATATTCCTTATGAGGCCAATTTTTGACCTAAAAAATTCCCTAATGTAACTAAATATCCTCATGTTTCTTTCCATTCTTTGTTTCATACTTGGAATTTAATAAGGAGTAAATTTTTGTTGGAATAGGAAAACTAGTAAACGTTTTATTTTACTCTGGGATAAAATGGTAGTTATACCTATAAGTAATGTTTGATATATTATATCTCTTATTTCTATCTTACCATGTACATAACTTTTTAGTAGGTGCGGAACTAATTCACACCCATATATATTGATATAGGATAGTATCTCATCTAAAAATATGTCACCAAAATCCTTAATTGAATTCAAAGCACATCTTTTGGAACTTGAAGCTACGTAGTTATAGATCAAAGTATAAAAGGGAATTATGAAATTGTCACAAATTTCATAAAAATGAATCATGCATTCAATACCCCATAACTTTGTATGGTATATATGAATAAGAACTTTAGTTGATAACCAAATCCACTTTAGTATAGGAAATGGATTTGTAGCATATATTGCATCTATTAGATAAGTAGGCATAAAAAAATCTAATCAATAACTTAGTGGTAAATACTATGATTTCTTAACTTCTCTTTATAGATTGGATAAAAAAAAATTAATCCCAGTGAAAGTCGGTCTCTTATGAGAAACTAAGTGTAAAAAAGGAACCCATTCTATTTTGAATTATTGATAATATTCTCACCAACCAATTTATAGAGCATTCTTGTTACCACATTTGTGATACCTTAAGTTGTTAAATGAAGAATGATTTTTGTAACCTAATATCGAATGATGGGGATCAAACCACCAAAATTTGATTAGTTCATCCATATACTCATTTTTTTCCATCTTTGACTATAAATTTAGCTAAAAATTCCTTATTTATATTGACCTCAACTAGTTATAACTTGTACATATTAGTAATATCTTCAATTTTGAAAGAACCAATCACTTGATCCGAAGAATTAACTATTGTACATAGCATAATATTAATATGAATAACAAGCCATTGTAGCATATCGTCATAAGGATGTATATCTTATCTTCTATCTTCCTTGGAAATGTATATATTTTTGACATCTTTAAAGGTATTTTCATAATCTTCATATTCATATCGAAATTTTCTTTCTCCAAAAACTAATAATTTTCACTCCATTTCTTGCAAATTTTTACTCCAATGTTGTGAGATGTATTTGCAAAGAAGGTAGAGTTAGATTCTTTTTTTCAACCTCAAATTATTGTTTAATACTTGGTTGTTGTTGTTTTCACTTTTTGGAAGTTTTTCAATCTATAACAACATTTCGAAGAAACTAATCAAGCACCAATTTCATTCACGCAATAAAGGAAATATGCTATTTTCTAAGATATAAAATTTAATAACTAGAATTGAATGACCCTATGATATGTTTTAGAATTATTTTTCAAAACCACTAGTAATTGTAATAACTTTTAGGAAATTCTCAAAGAAATATACAAAAACATGAGTTAAATTTCATGTGAAGAAAATGGGTATAGTGAAATCTTGAATTTCAAGTATATTTGAATTAAGAAAATTTAATCCAAAGGCTATGTATTAATGACCATTATCAATAGCTTTATTGAGAGATGTTATAGCTTTATATTTTGAAAATAATTGTGTGAAAACATACACCTTTGTTAGTTGGGAACTAGAACACTAAGATTTTCTTTAATTCATTCACTATGTAGATCTTAATGTACATTACAATTATAAATATAACATTTACCATTAATTAGCATTGCAACTTTCTATCAAATGGGCACTAGACCATTGGAATCACTTATTGAATATTTACCATTTTTTATTAGGGCATGTGTAAAATATGCTTGTTACCACACATATTTTTGTCAAATTTCACAATTTCCTATTAATTAGGCCACTCGATTTGTTGGAAACATAATCCTTAGTAGTTATGTAAATTTGAAACATTCACTTGTATGGAAGGTGAGAAGCCACAATTGAAGTCTAATAGTTATGAGGAGTGTAAGGGACCTATAGGAAGATGAAAACAAGGGTCATGAATTATATATTTATGCGTGTCATATAAATAATATTTGCATCTCATGTTTATCAATCTCTCTTGCATTTATGTGAGTTATAATATTAGTATTAGAGATCTGGTATCTCAAACCCATCCCTCTATTACCCTGGATGTTTCCCTACAAATAACATTAAAACATAGATTTGATATATCTTGGACACTCTTTGGACCCATCCAAACTTGTCAGGTCTATTCCTCATTTGTGTGATCTATACACAACCCATTTATGCCTCACCTACACATCCATTCTCATATTTGATTCATGTAACGTCTACTTGAAAACCATTAAATTGTACTTTTCTTGGCTATAATTTTCCTCATCTTAGGGGTCAAAGCATGGAGTTGGGTTACACTTTTTGGAAAGAGAGGGCATGTTTAGGTGAAGAAACATGGCTTGATAAGAAATTTTAAGCACCCGGTCAAGCCACTTTTAAGTTCTTGATGGAGCTCCTATAATGCTAAAAAAACAACTCGATCGAGCATTAAAACTAACTTTTTATTAAGCTCCTATGTAACCCCAGCTTAGGAGCTTGATCGATATTAAAGGATTTATCGAGATTTTTTTGGCTTAGGTTGGGATGATCCAAGTTCGATCTATACTACGCATCAACAAAATCCTCAGTCATTGGCCTTTTCAACAACAACCTGCAAGCAGATCACAATCTTACCCAAAGTGACTATGGGATGATGCAGAAATTGGTTTCTGCAATGTTGATGGATGATGTGATGTGGTATTTGTATGTTATTTTATCTTTAACATACATAGGTTACTTCACTACATTCATTTAATCACACAAAAATATCATATAAACCCATAATCATTAATGCACTGTAATAAAATCCAACTACAATAAACTAGTACTCTACAACAGATAATAAGGAAATATACACATGTAGGCACCAATTCTACCATGGTTCATCCCAACGTGGGACTGCGTCCATAAGAAAATTTTCTTATAATAGTAAATTTGTACAAAAAGAAGTTCTTGTCCTGTGCACTTAGCTACAGGTTTTCCGTGCACTCAACTGCAGACTCATGCCTCTACATAGTCAGCTGCAGAGCCTCACCTTCTTTCCCAAACCACAGATCACAAAGATACAATCATTCAATTTAAGATGTGATTCTAATCTTATTCTCTCCTTTATTATTGATCCATATATAAGCTATTACATCTAGGGATATATCGTTAAAATACCATGGTCCATATACCATGAACACCTGTAATAGAACCTAGTATGGTCTAGAATCCATTTATCTTTTATAGTATTACATGATTTTTACAAAAAGGAGGGGCTTTGACTCGCCTCAAAGCCCATATACCATGCGGTCCACTTGGCACTCTGTTGTTGGCATTATGATACAGGTGTTATCCTTGATGGAAACTCACTCAAATGAAAGATCATAGTGCAACATGTCAACAACAAATAATTACAGATCAGATTACAAAGAATGAAGAAAGAGAGGTATACGCAAGTTCACCTTGACCAAGCTACGTATACATGTAGGTTCACTGAACAGAAGTAGTGTATATGTACACATGCACTTTTAGAGAAGAAAAGCATGTATATGTTGGAAAACTAAGATTTTGGTCTATGGTAATTTGATCCATGTTATTGGTCCAAGGTATTTGGTCTGAGGTATTGACCCTGGGTATTTGGTCCAAGGTATTGGTCCTAAGTGGTTTTGATCCATGGTATTGAGAAAGGCCTAAAACTATATAAGTAGGAGAAGATCATTAGGCCAGGGTGTGCAAGAATTGAATATCTGATGCAGTGTGAGATATAGTATGCAAGTTATCAGCTGATGGTGCTTTTCTTGATCTGAACCAATGATGAACTTTAGCAGTTGATGAAGGATAAGATCTAATGATGGATCAATATCTTAAGGCTTGAAATGAATTATCATTATATGGTTTGATCATGTATAATCTAGATCTGAATACTGATGCATGTGTTGTTCTGTAAATGTTATGATCTTGGTATGACTAAAGTTTTAAAGCTGTAAAATTATAAATTAATATTTGCAGATGTATATGCTAGTTGGATTTGGTAAAAGTGCTTATACATGGTGGTTTGGTTCATCAAAGTAGCATATACATTATGAGATATGATATTTGGGGTTGCAGTTGGATCTGGTTGTTGTTGCATAATTCTCGGTTTTGCTCCATGTTCTGGTGACTGTGTTGATGACAATATTATGAATGTTAAGATTGATTGAATGTGATTTTCTTCAGTGATGATGGGCTTTCAGTGATTCAGTTGTGGGTGATTCAGAGATTGATGATTGAGTTTCAATGATTGGTTATATTGGAGTGGTGATTGACTTTGAGCTTCAATGTTGTTGATGGGTCCAGCATGAAAATTTGATGAAAAGTGACCTTCATATTATGGTGTTGTGTTTCAGGTGTATCCAGTTTGACAATTTATGAAACGTGGTCCCTAGAGGAGGAAAGAAAGTTGTAGCCTTCTGTAGGTTAGTGCCTACGTACTGGTAAACATATTGGCTAGTACAAGAGCTAGGTTGTTGTAGCTCTCTTCCACTAGAAGCTGGAGAATGAGAGCAGGTTGTATCCTTTTGTAGGTGGGTGCCTGCATACTGGTATGAGTCTGCACCAGTACAAGATTGTAAACATGTTTTTCTTATATTAAAAATAAGATAGCCACAGGTGGTTTTTGTCCCGCATTGGGTTTCCACCTTAAGTTGTGGTGTTCATGCGTGTTTCTTATGTTTGATGGTTTTTTTTGTTATTACTGCATATGGTTACTATCTATATGGTTAAAGAAGTACTAGTGCACTGATTAAAGATCAACATGTGATGAATTAATTGAATCATAAGTTTGTTGGATATACGTTGGTTTCCTTAAATACAGTTGTGTATACACGTGAGTTACCTTCATTGAAGTAGCGTATATAAATCATAATATGAAAAGAAAAAGTTATTGATTTGACTAATACTGATTCAGCCCCCCTCTCAGTATTATTTCCAACAATTGGTATCAGAGCAAGTCCTTTGCTAGAAGCTTAATCACTTAAAGGTGATCCATAGAACAATGGTAAAGAAGCTAAAGAAGAAAGCACCTCAAAAGAAGAAGAAAACTCAAAGGAATGGCGACAGCAAGAGAGACAATTGGCTATTAGGTGGAAGCAACTATTTAGATTCCGAATCACCTCAGATTGTATATCGACAAGCAAATGAAGCATCAAGTACAAATTTTTGGTATTCTAGTGTTACTTGTCTTTGTTCATGCAAATTTGGAGATATTGGAAGTGATCATGGAAGAAACATAGAGACAGAAGTTAAAAGACTAATAGATAAAATCAAAGATCAACAAGATCTATTTAACAAAAGGGAGTGTGCCTTCAAAGAAGAAGTTACCAGATTAAAAGTTGAGCTAGAGGAAGGAAACAAAGTAAGGAAGCAGTGCAAGGAAAAGGAAGATCAATGTCAAAAGTTGCTGGATGAAGTGATATCATTAAGAAATGAAATAAATGATTAGAGTACAACAATCAAGAGGCTTCAAGATATATCTAGTTTCTATATAAGTCTTGAAGCTAAGATCCTCTCTTGAAGCAAAGATCTGGAAAATAAGCAGAATGAAGAACTACCTCAAGAAGGACAAGAAAATGAGATTCTCAAATTAAGGCAACAAGTGGAAGAAGGAAGAAAGGCTAAAGAAATATTGAAGAAGCAATATCTGGTTGAGGTAAATATCTTAAAAGGTAAATTAGAAGAAAAGGATAAACTGTTATTATTTCAAGAAAGTACTAAGATATTGGATAATATTCTTAGTGGTCAAACGTCTCCTACCATCAAAACTGGTCTTGGTTTTCATGAATATGTTTGAGGTGAATCTAGCTCACAATGTGAGGCAAGGAACTCTACTACAAAACCTAAAATGTTCAACAAGGAGATGAGAGGTCAATCCCATCAGCAACCAAGGAAAGAAAGTCTTCAAAGAAAATCTTTTACTCCTAACCATGAAAGTAATAATCAATTATTTCCTCTGCTGAATGTTTTATATGTCATAATTTTGGAAATGTTGTAGCCAAATGTAGAAGTACAATGGTTCAATACCGTCACATAGAAAGATCATCGCGTTCCAAGTTCTTTAAGGGATATTGTTTTGCTTGCAATATGTTTGGTCACAAAGCCATTTACTGTTATAGAAGGAATATCAAACATGTAAGATATTATGGTTGTAACAAGTTTGGACATATATCAAAGAAATCATGAGAAAATTTTGGCCACCATACGAAATGGAGAAAATGTCATCACACTCAAATATATGGAAGAAAAAGGAAGTACACTCAGAAAGATGTGGCATAGTAGAGCATACAGACATAACAGGGAGCTGAAAGTGTGGAACGACAATGTTCTAACCGTCATACGGAAGTTCTGTGAAGACAAGTCGCATATATATGCAAGTTACAAGCTACATAGTTGCTTATATGTAGTTTGAAGAAAAATGCAGTGGGACAGACTCAGAAAAACTGATTTGATATGTTTTAGACAATTATCAGTTATATTTTTTGTCATGATGATAGATGACTACAATCTGTGGATGTTATTTAGAGGTTCTTTTAATCCTCACAAATTGTTAATAACTTGATGTATATCTAATTGATGATGATGCTTTGATACTTTTTACTAACATATGCAATGATCAGATCTGACAATGAATAAGTGGAACAGGTTCAGGGGGAGAACATGCTATGCTTCTAATAAATCATTGTTGGCATTATGTTTAGAAGTCTTTTTTACCTAATCAATGATGATAATGCTTATATGGCTTGCTATGTTACATTTATGAGTTTCCCATGATAAAATCTTAGATGATATTTGGGATCGCATAAGTTGGTATCCAGATCATATTTACAGATGATTGTAAATGATTTTTGATGATGCATATAGTACATATATGCTGCCTACATGATGATCTTCATAACGACAAGGAGAAGTACAAAGCTTGAGTACACAACTTCATTATTTGATGATGAGCCATTTATTTATTTTATGCTTCAAAGATGCATAAAGTTCATATGGTGCAAATATGATGCAAGATTCCTATAGTTCTTGGCTATCACATGGCTGAGGATTGTTGTTGATGATGATATCAAGAAATCTTGTCAAATGACCATGAGCTCATGATTTACTAGATACATATTGCTATATCTTTGATGGATATATAGTATACTGATACAAGGATGATTACTTAAGTTGCATATTGATAAGTATTGCTAGTTGGCCAAAAGAATGGGGTTATTGCAGGTCTCATGAAGACATAGCTATTTGAATATATGGATATTCAAAGACATGGCTTACTTAGTCACATAATGATGATGAGTTCTTACTTTATGATGATAGGTTGATACTCACATATGTTGATTATCATGGTTGATGATGTGGGATGTTCCCTAGTGATGATATAATGAAGGTTCTTGTGGAAATATCATGCAGTTCTTGATAATGATGTTATGATCATATATGATGTCTATGGTGTTTGCACATACATATGATATGATGTGAATGTTTTTGTGGTACCACTTGGAGACATGATATATGCACAGTTGATACATGGAAGGTTATGATAAGGCTACTTCTACTAAGGAAACAAAGCAAGTTGATCTTGATGAGATTAAGGGGATGAGTTGATATTTGCAGACATACTTTGTCACAAGCTGATGATATTTACACTATCATATCTTAGGAACTAATGATGGATATATACAGGTTGATGGTCTAGATGTTTTTGAAAGATACTTATGGAGAAAATCATACATGGTGTATGATAGTTGATGTTGACTATCACGGTCTTGTTTAGATATTTGGTCTCTGTTATAAATTTCATGTATATCATTCGATGTAAAGGTCATATAAAGACCCACGATGTAATAATTCATCTCTGTTTGTCGTAGTCTTTTGATGAGTCATTTTTGGTCATATGATGTAATTTGTGTCCCCACTTTGCATGGAATGAATGATGTAATTTATATCATGCATATCCCCACTTGGTTGGGAGATGGATGTATGTATGAGTCATTTATGATAGGAAGGTCATACTCACTTAGTTGAGTTATAGAGTCGTGTTATTCTTTTAGAAAAAAAAATTGCGGACTCTACATATGCTCAGCGGGAGCATGGATGAAATAGTGCACCTCAGGATGTACAAAGGGGGATCTCAATCAGATAATTCAACACATACTCAGGGGAGCATGGACAACATAATGTATATCAAAAGGGGAGAATATATTGGTTCACCCTTTGCCCTTGATGTCAAAGGGGGAGAGTGACTTGGTGTTGTGGTTTCCATCAAGCCAAAGGGGGAGATTGTTGGCATTATGATACAGATGTTATCCTTGATGGAAACTGACTCAGATGAAAGATCACAGTGCAACATGTCAACATCAAAGAATTATAGATCAGAATACAAAGAATGAAGGAAGAGAGGTATACAAAGGTTCACCTTAACCAAGCTACATTTACACACAGGTTCACTGAACACAAATAGCGTATATGTACACACATACTTCCACAGAAGGAAAAGTGTGTATATGTTGGAAAACTATGTTTTTGGTCCAAGGTAATTTGAGCCATGGTATTGGTCCAAGGTATTTGGTTCGAGGTATTAACCCTAGGTGTTTGGTCCAAGGTATTGGTCCTAAGTGGTTTTGATCCATGGTATTGAGAAATGCCTAAAACTATATAAGGAGCAGAAGATCATTAGGCCAGGTTGTGCAAGAATTGAATATCTGCTGAGGTATGAGATCTAGTATGCAGGTTATCAGCTGATGGTGCTTTGCTTGATCTAAACCAAGGATGAACTTTAACAGTTGATGAGGGATAAGATATAATAATGGATCGGGACCTTAAGGCTTGAAATGAATTATCATTATATGGTTTTATCATCTATAATATAGATCTAAATACTAACGCATGTGTCGTTCTATAAATGTGATGATCTGGGTATGACTGAAGTGTAGAATAGCTGCAAAATTCTGAATTAATATTTGTAGATGTATACGTTGTTTGGATTTGGTAAAAATGTGTATAGATGCTGGTTCAGTTCATTAGAGTAGCGTATACATTATGAGAAATGATATTTGAGGTTGCAGTTGGATCTGGCTGTTGTTGCAAAATTCTAGGTTCTACTTCGTGTTCTGGTGACTGTGTTGATAACACTATTCTAAACGTTCAGATTGATTGAGTGTGATTTGATTCAGTGACAATGGGCTTTCAATGATTTAGTTTTGGGTGATTTAGAGATTGATGATTGAGTTTCAATGATTGGTTGTATTGCAGTGGTGATTGACCTTGAGTTTCAATGTTTTTGATGGGTCCAATATGAAAATTGGATGAAACGTGGCCTTCATATTATGGTGTTGTGTTCAAGGAGTATCCAGTCTGAAAATTTATGAAACATGGTCCCTGGAGGAAGAAATA
>APFE030852052.1:20661-40920 GCA_000404065.3 Pinus taeda
GTTTCCTTAAATACAGTTGTGTATACGCGTGACTTACCTTCATTGAAGTAGTGTATATAAATCAGAATATGAAAAGAAAATTTTATTCATTTGACTAATACAGATTCACCCCCCTCTTAGTATTATTTCTAACAGTTCCACTTTGCAGTCCACTTCGCACTCCACTCCACAAAATGTAGAGTCTTCACCAAAATCTAGGCCAAGTTGGGTTGTGCCCCAACAGGCCCCCAAGTCACTCAGAGTTTGCCTTTGATTTTTGCTACGATGTTGTTGTATGCATTTTTGAACTGCAAAACAAATTATGCTACCTTCTTTTCTTCATTGTGCACCTTCTATAATAGTGCTTCTGCGACACGTTTTACGACCTTTTGTACCAACGTTGTCTCCCTGTATCGAAGTTGTCAAATGTTCTCATCTATTTCCTGCAATAGTTGGAGAACCTCATTCTACCAAGGGTGAGTCCTCTCTGTTGAGACATGTTCTTCCTTCTTTCGCTCCTCAATTTTCTTCTGGAGAGCCTTTGACTCATTGATCTTCATGAGCTTTTACGAGATTGGTAAGTTCTTCACAGATGAAAAAAATCCTTCTAACTGCTGCTTCTTTTATTTCATTTCTTCTTAGAGTTTTTGTACATTTCAATCTTCCTATAGTGAAGTCCAATTTGTAGACTTCCATTTAAGATTTTTCCATAGTCTACCACTGCTACGAATATGTTGGCCATTGTAGTCTTTTGGTTAGTCTAACTCTGATCTCGTACTTCCTGTGGTGTAGCTACAACTTCATTTTCAACTCACTCATCTGGATATCATACTTGAATTGGACTGCGGCAATTTTCTCTTTGTACCCCTTCACTACAAGGTCAAGCGTTGTCACCTTGTCTTCTACTGGCCCTTCTTGTTAGACATATAATTCCACAATCTCTTTGCATGTTTCTTCCACTACCTCATTGATCTTTTGGTGCTATTGTGCTACTTGATCCCTTTCTTGGATCACTTGCTCGAGCTTTTGCCAAAGCTCAATTCACTCTCTTTCTACTTCAATATTTAGTTGTGACATAAGTTGTTCACGCATCCTCAGCTCTTCTATAATTTCCAAGCACAACTTCTATAATATTTGTAATGACACTTTTGTGATGCTCATATTGACATGCTTCCATTCCTTAGCCTACTGTTGTAGTTCAACAGAGTCAAAATATAGGGCTCTTGTAGGTATTTGTGCTAGCCTCACAACAAACGTAGGATCTATCTACCTTTTTAATTCAATAATTTCCTTTATATGCACTTCTTGTCTGACCATCTACGCCAATATCTTCAATTCTGTGATCTTCTCTTTGGCACCAATCAAAAGTGCATCATAGCAATCTTCTACTCAATTCCAAGATTTTGTTGTTTCTTTTTGTATCATGTCCCCAATTTAAGATAAGTCCTCTTCAGTACGTATCGTTGTTGTGATATCCTTCATCTTATATTCCTTCTTCTTTTTCTTGATCTTTATGGAAGCTTCAACCAGTTATTTCCTCTTTTCTATGGAAGTTTGTTCTATTTCCATCATCTTAGACTCCTTAGTTTGCTCATCTCGTTCAGGAGGATATCTATGACCCTCATCATGTTGTTTCACTTCCTCTAATTCATGCTCATCATGATCATTGTCGTTGTCTTTTCCACTCAGTTCATCGTGCTACAAAGTGTCCTCCACTTCTTCTCTCACACTATCTCCTGCTTCTGCCTCCAGCGCAATCATCCATACTACATGCCACTATTGTGCTAGTTCCAAGACGTCATCCTCTCTGACCAAGTATGGTAGGGGATGCCATTGATTTCTTGTATCTTTGTGAGCCTATATATATATACTCTGTGAAAATTGGCCTAGAACTTTGCAACATCGCTATACTGCTTGTATAGGCTCAACGACACACGAGGGTTCTAGTTCACTAACATATGAAAATCCATATAATATGATATGAAGAACATATTTTTATCCATAGTGGTGGTTGAGTGGTAAACCACAGTAAGGCATACCATGCAACTTCACATACATTTGATGTTATTGCAGGGAACTGTGAATCCTCTGGCTCTCTCCATGCTAGCATTACAATAATCAAAATTAACCACGCATAATGTAATGTGGTACCTTTCTCCTTGACATTGTGGAAATTATCCAAAACATATTTACAAAGTTATTAAACCTAGTTATATTCAACCCCATTAGCACATTACGCGACTAGTGAAACCATCGACGCAGGGACATCATTGGCTCGACGCTTTCTCATGATCTTCCCATCCAATATATGTGATGCGAAGCGAAATGCCTACTCACTGAATGAATTGATGTCATATCCCCTCTTTCTATTTTCTAGCCCAAACTTCTTCTTCATACTCTCTGCTATAGCATGGTCCTGATCCTTTTTGACAAATTCTTTTGTGGGGTTCTGCCCTTCGTATGGTAGTCTCGGGATACTACAGATAAACATTGGGTCTATAGGGATCTTATTTCCCATCTATAACCCCCCATAGTGAACCATCACAATAAATTGATGCACACACACCATGTTTCCCAGATTTTTGTTGAAGTGCGACACATTTAACATATTCAATAATCCTGACTAAACTAACCCATTTTCCCACTATCGTGGTTCTATTCTTGTCACTCTGTTTTCTGGTAGTGCACCTATTTGAAATACCAGTCTGGTACAAACTGAGTGTACTTCTTCCTGTCGCTAAAGTTATAATATGTGAACTTCAACTACAGAATTTTCCCTAAAACTTGTCTTGAAAATGGTACTACTTCTAGAAAGAATGATGTAAGGGTACCATACTTCACATCCTTTGATTCTTTGACTTTTTTGGAATTTGGTTTCCTCGACGGAATGTATGGTGGTAGAGGCAAAAATGCTACGCCACCCGTTTCCATCTTGACCTCCATTTCTTCTTCACTATCTTTGACTTGCTTAGGTTATGGTTGAGGCTTCACAAGTTTCTTATCCTATTTCTTTTTGGTTCTTCTTCCTTGGTTGGTTTCTTCCTTAGTGTCTTTTGTTGTTTTTGTGTTGCTTCTACTAAATTTGATGCTACTACAGGAATCACAGTTGATGATATGGGCATACCAGTGAATTCCATGATTCTAGATAAGCCTATCTCATGAAAATTATGCACAATTTCTTCCTAATAAAGCTTAGATGACATACAATCGATAAAACTTCTGCAATTTCTTCTCACTCTCAAGGCTTGAATTATCAATTTAGTAAAGTGTTTGATTTGGGTGGGAGGGAACTTTTTATAATGATTTCAAGTTTATAACCCCATCATTAGCTTAGATTTTAATTAGATGTTGCTCTGATTTTGTTCATTAACTACATATCTATCCTTAGATATTGCCAGCCTCTCCTCATAAATGCAATTTTCCTTGTATTTTAACGTTAACTTTCCATCTGTACAGTCATATTTTTTCAAACAAATTCGACGCATCCCATAGTATAGTGAACATCCATCTTATGTCGCATCTCCTATGTACTTTGACATAATATAGACTATAGTGAAGTAATTTCCTATGTTGAAGCTCTCTACAATGTAGTTTATAGTCCAGTGCCCACTTTCAATTTTTGGTGGCATCAAGCCTTTTATCCTTTCTTCCTCAAAGCGAAGCTGTAAGGGTAGGATTGTCCCTTTACAGCTTCAACCTACTGCCACTTACTCTTCCTTGAATCGACTCTCCATTTAACTTTGCTAATTGAATTGTGCCTCCATTAGTAACATGCTTGATAACGTAGGGACCCAACCAATGCATCTTGAATTTTCCTGGAAATTTTAAAAACTTCCTTTCATAGAGGAGAATAAGGTACCCTACTTGAAACTTCTTCTTCTTAATATATCTGTCATTCCAGGCTTCTTCTCTTTCTATTTGTACCTGCTAATGGAATCATGCTATAAATATGTCTTCCTCTAAATCAATCCACTGCACCATTCTTTCCTTCATTATATCAAGGTCTTCCCTATCTGAAAAGGCTACAATCCTCAAGCTAGGGACATTTTATTCCATGGGTATCACATCTTCTTGCCCATAAAATAATCAGAACGGTGTCTAACCTGTCAAATTCTTACATGTGGTCCTATAAGCCCATAAAATTGTTTGAATTCTGAGATCCTAGTGATCTCTATTCGCATTGCATACCTTAGTAAGTGTATTTTCCAAAATCTTGTTAAATAGTTTGATTGTTCAATTGGCTTGAGGATGGTAAGGGGACTATTCTAATGATAGACTTGGAATTCCTCAATAAATGCTTCAATAGTTTTATTCAGGAAGAGGTAACCTTGGTCACTCATCAAAATCTTTGGACATCCAAATATAGACAATATATACTCAAAAATAAACTTTCCAGTAGTATTTGTGTTGTAGTCCCTTAGTAGTTGTGCTTCAGCCCATCTTATCAAATAGTCAATCACTGTGATTATGTACCTTGTATTAGTCCTTTTTCCAGGTGGGTTGATGGGTCGAACAAAATCAATATCCTACTTATCAACACAGATCCTAATCTCTCCTTGAGTCTTCTTTTCTCACACCACCACAAGACTAATCCATTCTGATTCTTCTACTAGTTTAATAATTCCTACTACTATCATCTTATCAAGCTCTATCCTTACTTTCTCATTATACTTTGGGCTCAACCTATAAGGTATTTGTTTGACTAGCTTCGCATCATGCTTAAGGGGAATCTTCATGACTCCTAGATTTCCTATTATATCCTTCATCTCTCAAAACTTAGTGGGAAACAGTTCTTGGTATTCATGAAGTAACATTGTAACATTACTAACTGTCTCTTCATCCCAATAGTCCCCTATTGTTGCAAACTTAGGTTCCTCCTTTGATCCTATGTTCACCTTCTTAGTCTTTAGTGGCATCATTATATCTGCTATCTCTGGGTCAGGTCCAGTTACATCACAATATCCTTCTGATTCTGATATGCCGATGTTGTGAGGATCTTATTCCTATTATACAGTAATGTTATAACATTCTAGCGCATTTTCTATCTGCACAACCCAATCAGGTTGTTCCCATGTCAATGGGGTTGCATTGTCAAATATTTTCTTCTTAACCTTCTAAAGAGACAAATCTATGTATGGACAATCATCTTCAAAACTAAATGTCAATATGAAGCCATTAATCATGTTTTCCCAGTTTATTGTACCATGTCGAAGCTTTGTTTCTAGGTACCAATTCTTAGGGATTTCCTTTAATGTATGAATGAATCCATGAACCCATTATTGTTGTGGAATATCCTTCCTTGTTGTAGTGCATAGTTGGATATGCTTCGTAGGACTAGTTTCATGATCATATTTTATTTCTATTTATGTATCTATCTGTCCAAACCTTATCCATGTCAATCATCAACATTCCTGCCAACCTTCTATATTAGTTTTCTGTGTACCCCACCATCTAGCAGGAGTAGCTTTCAATGCTATATCCATGGCTAACAACCTTTGATTCTATGGAAGTTGTTCTTCATAATCATCAAGTATTTACATCACCTGAGCCATCATAAGAAGGAAAATCACATACCTCATATACCATACTACAAAATGATTTGGTGATTATTGCACATCGCCTTGTGGATACTTCATGTAGCCTATTCTACCAGTTTTCCAACTCTTCTTCTGAGTCCGAGGTATAAGAACTATCATCCTCCCAAGTCAACTTACCTTCTGCAGTAGGGTAAACCCAATTTTGTTCATGTGCTTCTATTTGATAGATATTATCTATATCAGTTGTACAATACTCTTCTCTGGCTAGTTTTGTATATCTTACTCTTTCTGATGGGTCCAAGGGAATAATGACTCTCATATTATTCCCTTCAAATATCATCTGTCTCTTCTTCAGATTAATTATAGCCATATTATCAAATTCCCAGTCTAGTCCAAGCAATGCAGGATAAGGGTTACTATCATCAATGTTCTCTATTACTTCAAAGTCAATAGTCGTATGAATTCCTTCAATATTCACTCTTACATCTAGTAGTCTTCCTAAGGTGAAGATATTTTGTTGATTTTCCATCCTTAACTAAATAGGTGACCATTGTAGATTAAGCTTACCCATTAGCTCCGATATCTGCTTTTTCAAAACATTATCATTAGATCCCAGATCTAGAATAACTTGATCAATCTCATATTATCCTATCTACGCACTAAGTGTCATTTTGCTTCCAATTCTCTTTTGTAGATGTAAATTATTCACTGCACACATCTCACCTCACGATGTTTCTTTTGATGCACAAGAATCTATCAACTACTAAATCCCTTCTACAACCTTTTGATCTCCTAATAATTTCATACAAGTTTGCAGAAAAGACATTAAAGTACCTCCCCTATAACAAAACAAGTAATTTGCACCAGATTTAGCACCATATTTTAGTGCATTTTTTTCTCACTTGGGATGAGTAGCATGGCGCTAAATCTGACTCTATTTTACAACTTTTAAAGCATCCTTTTTTGCGCCAAATTTTTCATCCTTTTTTATGCCAAATTTTGCATCTTTTTTTGCATAATATTTTGCACCAAGATTTGTATTTGGTTTTACAATAGGTTTTGCTTCTAGTTTCGTGCCATTTTTTGCATCTATTTTTGCATCATTTTTTGCTTCCTGTTTTGTGTCATTCTTTTCTTCTAGTTTTGTGTCATAATTTGTATCGCATTTTATATCATCTTTAGCATCTCATTTAGTGCCTTTTTTGCACCTAGTTTGTGCCAATTTTGCATCTAGTCTTATGCCATTTTTTGCTTCTAATTTTGTACCAATTTTTACATCTATTTTTGTGCCGACTTTTTTACCTTTTTTTGCATCATTTTTTGCATCCTGTTTTGCACCATAAGTTGAATCTCGTTTAGTGCCAAATTTTTCATCCATTTTTTCACCTGCATCCACTTTTGCATTTTATTTGTCTCCCTTTTTGCATGCTATTTTGCATCATTTGTTGCATCCAATTTAGCGTCATTTTTAACAACATTTCTTGCATCCAATTTTGCATCATTTTGAACATCTAAATTTTCATCCTATGTCGAACCATGTGTTGTGTCCACCTTTGCATCCCATTTTGTGTCTAATGTTATGTTAAATTTTGAGCCATTTTTTCGTCTACACTTGCATTTGTTTTTGCACCAATTTTTGAATAATTTGTTGCACCTCATTTTGCATCCATTGTTGCATCTCAATATGCATCAAAATTTGACCCATTTTTATGCCCATTTTTGCACCATTTTTTCTACTTTTGTATCTAATTTTGCACCATTTTTTATGTCCTATTTTTCATCCTTTTTGGTGTATAATTTGCATCCTAATTCGCATCAAAATTTTCATCCTTTTCTCTACCACATTTTGTGTCCACATTTGCATCTCATTTTCCACCTAGATTTTACTTTGAATTTTCATCTAGTTATGCATCATTTTTGGCATTCTTGGTTTCACCCTTTTTTAGTCCCATTTTGCATCCTAATTTTACACCATTCTTTGCATCCTCATTTTGGTGTCCCTTTTTTCATTCTTATTTGTGCCCAATTTGGTATCCTTTTGTATGCCCTATTTTGTTGCACCCTTTTTTAATTATACTATAAAACCCTTTTTATGTCATTATTTGCATCTTATTTTGATGGCTAGTTTAACATCCAATTCTACTCTCAATTTTGCATCCATGGTTGCATCCACTTTTGGCTTCTTGTTTAGAGTTCGCCTTTTATTTCCATTTATGACCCCCTTTATGGGCTCATTTTACTAATTTCAATCACATAGTGAAATATATTATAGTTTCTAAATATCATTTTGGTTGGGATTTAATGCACATTTTGATGAACATAAAACCATCTTAGTTTATCCTAGAAACCTAGGACATACCAAGTAAGAGAAAGGTTGTTCTAAGGCTCAATATTCTTAGTAGATCAGGATGAAGAGTAGAGATTAAGAAGAAGAGAAGTAATTCCAATGATTCCTTGCATGCAGGTCTTGTAGGAGTTTTCAATGTTGTTGGGAAGTGCTCCTAGCTAGCTCTAAAGCTTGGTCCTAAACATAAGAGAGAGAACAAAGAAACCTTCACAACATAATATCTTAATAATCGAAACTATTAGAAACATATAAATATTACTGAATAAATAAATATAAACCAAAATCCCATACATTCATTAGTTAAATAGAAGAAGTAAAGAATGAATAGTAGCGTATGGAAGGAAGAAAAACAAATATATATTAATAATGGAGTTGGAGGAAAGTTACAACCATCAGATGCAGTTACAGCAACACCTTCCCCAACTCGTCGCTCTAAAAATCTCCCTCTCAAGATAGATCTCAATTGCGTGACAATACAATAATTCCCATCCTTCTCTCATTGGTGAAGCCTTCAATATATATGAAAGTGAAGACTATGAAGATTTCCCAAATTCCTCGTTAGTTCAATTTGGGCAAAAGCATTTGGGTGAATAATGTTTCCTCATATAAAAATGGATTTTTCCACTTTTTAGATGCTTTTGTGCTTAGGAAAAATCTCCCGGTGCTTTATATCGCTCTTTACCACTTTTGTATGCTTTTCATTTTTAGGAAAAAGCTAAAGATGAGGATAAAGAGATCACATTCCACCATATGAGTTTCTGAAAGTGAACAAGAGTGTGAAATTCTAGTTAACTCAAGCTTCTTTCCTCGTGAATAAGTGAGAATTTTTGTAACACAAGTTAGATGAAGGGGACAACTTGTTATAGACTAGGATAACATGGTCCTCATGCTACATAACTTGTATTATAGTCTTATATAGTCTAGGAGAAAAGGGTATTTCAACCAACAACATAGTATTCTCCTCCGAGCTGATGAGGAGGTATTTTCACGTATAACACATTTAAGAAGATATCACAATTCAAATTGATAACTTAATATTTGTAAACAAAATTAAGGGTAATTGACAACATTCATGAAAAAGATAGCAGTATCCTCATATATAACAATTCTCCATCAAAAAATCATTGACGATTTTCAATATACATATATGACTACTAAATCAACACTTATCGCAAATATCATTATTCCAAGGTAAATTCAAAACATTGCATCCAAAAATAGTAATAGCATCATACATAATGATTCTCCATCAAAAAACATTCACGGTTTTCAACACATATATAAAGTAACAAGATAATACTAATAATATCCTCATCATATTTAATCAAATAAAATAAGATTCAAATGTGTGATTATCAGATAAAAATCTTTTGTGAACACCATTATTCTAAGGCAAATTCACAACATCCATCAAATATAGTAATATCATCATACAAAATAATTCTCCATCAAAATAATGTTGATAATTTTCAATATATACATAAAATAACAAGATAAAAATGATAATATCATCGTCATATTTAATCAAATCAACTAAAATTCGATGTATGATTACCAAATCAAAATGTTTCATAGATATCATTATTCTAAGGTAAATTCATAACATCCATAAAAAAATAGGAATCTCGTCATACACAATAATTCTTCATAAAAAGAATGTAAACAATTTTCAAATATTCACAAGGTAACAAGATAACACCGACAGTATCATCATCATTATGCGAATCAACTAAAATTCAAATGTATGATTACCATATTAAGACATCCTAACTAAGTATAAAAAAGAATGCATGACTAGCTCGCTCCACGAAAATCATAGTCAAGATCATCCTCATGATCATCATCCTGACCATCCTAATAATCGCATCCACATAATCATCACCAATGCCATTGTCATCCTCATCATCATCATCTCTATTATATGATGTAATCTAAGCATAGTTTGTATCATCATCTTTTTGGTCATTACCTGTAGTGTTCTACAAAAAAATCAATATTACATGTTAGTATTAATTCTATAGCACAATGCATATTTTTGTTACAATGCTAACCACAAAATGAGGTAGGACATAATAACATTTAATAGTACTAGAAAATAAAATGAAAATATGGTTAAAAATATATTGGGGATCCAACTAAGATTACATTTGTAATTCACATTAAGTAGTATAAGCATCTTTGCATATGAAGTAAGTACCCATTTGTTCTTCTTATTATATTGTGAATGTTTCTTATGATGTTCATGCATGATTGGTAAACTATGATTTTCTTACTAAATCTAAATATATATTAAAAAAAAAAACTAAAATATAAGCTAATAACTATTTTCTTATGTTTTAGTTTTTTTTATATAATATAAAGTTAAGTAATTTTTTTTTCATAAAAAAAATTATACAGTTTTTTGTATTTCTTTATAAACAAAATTCAATATTCATTTTTTATAAAAAATGGATTTTAAAACATTCATGCATGCTAAATTTGTTATGTTGAAGATACAAGTTTAATATAATTAAAAAAAGTAACTTAATGCCATGTGGTTGTGTCGCTAAGATGTGTATTATATATCTCATCCTTGCTAAGTTATAGAATGTGTTTGGGTTTTCTTAATGCAATAAAATTAATTATGTTCTTCATTATATCTTGAGATGTTCAACTTGCACCTAATAAAACAATAAATTTAAAATATTTTTGCATTTATCCTTTGTAGATATGTGTCCCCATTAATATTGGTCTTAATAGATTCATTGTCTTATGGTGATCTTGAGCTGTCACTCCCATCAGTTGCATGCCTTTTAGTTTTATGTTAGTGACATTTTTTAGGATTGATAACATGTTATTTAATTTATGAAAATGTGTTATTGTACATATTATTGTTAAATATTAATATTAAATATGTTGGTTTTGAGCATGGTTTAGCAAAAAGTTCCCAAAAGGTTTATATATTGTATTTTATAATGCAATGATTCATTGCATGATGATATTGTTTTGGATATTCTTTTTAATGATTCATTTATTTATTAAATTGTTATGGATATTTTCTTTAGTATATTAACTTGTATGTAATAAAGTCAAAAGTCACCTCTTTTTGAGATTTTCATTGGTCAATTTCCTTTAAGGCCATCAAGTTCACCATTTAGTCTTGAGTTAAGGAAACATCAGAGTAATGAAGTGCCATTGTGCAAGAACTTAAATCTTGAAACATGTTTTTTTTAGTCAGTTTATACTTCCTTTCTGTGTAAATTTTGCATGAAAATAGTCTCATGGAACATGAGGGGCCTCAATAGTAAAGGAAAACAAAGACTCCTAAAAGAAAAATGGTATGAAAATCACCCATCAATAAGCTTGATATAAGAAACACAAATATTAAGTGAGGTTCTACATCATATAATTAGAAAATGGGGAAGGAATTGCTAAGTAGTAGTGATTGATGCTTATAGCTACTTGGGTGGAATGTCTATTATTTGGAATGATCAGGACATCAAGGTTACCAATATTTTTACCTCTTTTCACATTATGACAATACAATTTTAGTTAATTGACATCGAGGACTACTACCATATATCCAATGTCTATGACTCCAATATCACAAATGGAAAACCTCTATTTCTCAATTCTATTTCTTGCGCAATTAATTTATACTCCCCATCTCGATGGATTATTGGGAGTGACTTCAATATTATCAAGTGTCTCAAGGAAAATAAAGGATGAATCACAATGTTTACCAATATATTTTGTAAGATATACCATCAAAGCCCTAAATTAGTCTCCATTAAAGTTTTCAAGAAATAAGTCTCCAACCCAACATGTGGATCAATGAGATGTAATACATGTGTGTGTGGTGACTAACTTAATACACTATTCTAATAACTTGACAAAGGTAAGTTTTTCACTTCATCATGTACATTGATTATAGTGTGACATAAGTAAACCAACAGTAGATAGGAAACCCTTAGACAAACATTCCCTAGATCCTCAATTAAGTTCTTAAATGATGAAGAGAAAATGCAAGGGGAAACAAGGACTGCATGATTTAACCATTACAAACATGTGATCAAGTGTGACTAAGAGTGTATATATTCATATGTTTTCCAAAGAGGGAGTGAATACATGAGTTACCATTCATTGGGCCTTATTTTTCTTTCTTTTTCGTTTTTGTATATATAGGACTTAGGGAATGAGGTTTTCGTAAGTTTACAACAACTCATATATATAACATTTACATGAATTTTCACTTCAACCTTAGAGTTTAGACTTAGATAAATAATTCTAGTGTATCTTCAATTATTTTGGCTTTCACTTTTCGATTTTATTTCATAAAAAATGACAAAAGAGGAAATATTTTGCCACATATCTATGGATGCTTAACCATAAGGCATCATGCGATCAAAAAAAATTAATGATGTTATTATGTATGAGAGTGACGGGTATTCTTGAGAAAAGCTTACGCTTTTGGATGTCTCCTCCCTGGTTGAGAGGGAGTGAGGGTGGATACCATCGTATCCATGTGTCATGTAATATGGCCAAGACTAACAATCATAAGCCTAGTAAAGACACCAGTAGGGAGAATGGTGGATTCGATAAACATTTGGGACCAATATTCTTTGAGAATTTGTACTTTGACTAGTACTAACTTCCATAAGTCAATTACATTAATCCAAGATAAGAATAATCACAAGGATCGACATTTCCTGGTGTCGAATATTATGACGGTGGATTAGGAAATGATCATGTGAGGACATGCCTAGTGAAAATCCTGGTGGATAAGTTCCTAGAGAGGCAGTGGTGTCCAGATTTATGCCTCCCAACATTGTGCTCTGATTTAATGGAGAGAAAGAACTTGCTAGTCAAGGCCTTGCTATTTTGACAAGGTTGTCTATGATGATGTAAATCATCGTTGATTCTAATCAATCTAGATCCCTTATTATATGAATATTTCAACTTGAGAGCATTTTTCTGTCTCATTATGAGTATCTCCCTAGTTTAGGAGTGTTGAAAAATGTAACTAGTGTCGCTCTTCATAGTGAAATAATATGTAATTTTTATCATTAATAGTTATTATTATATTCATTATTACTATTTCATTTTGGTCAAAGCATGTTCTACATGCTTGTAGAGTCAAAGAGAAATTGTTTTGAGTCAAGAGAAATTTGTTTGAGTCAAGTCCCATTTGGACTTTTGAAAGAAAAAGAAAAGGAACTTTTTCTTGAGTGAAAGAATCAACACAAGGCCAAGTCGGCCCTCATTGAACAAGTTGGCCTAAGAGGCCTCTATTCGGCCCTCTTGTATAGGTATATATATCAATTAGATTGATCACTTGGAATACCAATCACTTATCATCACAAAACATTGTTTCTTGTGCCAAACAAGAATAAAAGTCAATTGGAATTAAAGGATAGATAAACGATGATTTTTCAAGCCTATTCATGCACACACATGTAAATATTTTGTGGCTTCGCTACAAAAATTATAGGTCTGAACTTCATCCTTTAATACAGGTGCAAAAATTATATTATTTGACCTTGTTTTAGAGTGTTTAAACAACATTGAATTTTGTTGACTTTGACTTGGTTGGAGGTGACTTGGAGTAGGGTTGACTTGGATATTTGAGGCAATCTTGGTCTTGGTATTGGGTCTTGTATAACTCATTTTGATCTAATTTTATAAGAGAAGTATTTTTGGGTTTTCCCCCTTATGGGGTTTTTCCCTCAATCAGATCCTAATTCTTGGTGTTCTTTGTTTCCTTGCGATCTTTATCTTTTGCATTTTTGTGTAATTACTCGATGAATAATACAATCTAAGTAATAATAATCCAAAAATCATTCACAAGTAATTATCAAGTTAAGATAAATCAATCATTTTCTTCTAACGCTTGGTGTCTCAACATGAAGTAGTGTAATAGGTCCTATTACATCCAACCTACAATTTATGATGGTAAATCTTCAATAATCTCTCTCAAGAAAGATGTCGTATTGAGGGGGTCAAGAAGAGGTACGAGGCATCACCAATTTTATAGTTGAAGAAGCTTAAATCTCTTTTTTCCAATTTTGGCCCTATGTAAGAAGGAAAACATGGAAGGAGGTGATCCACATGGGAGAGTTGAAAAGAGGAAGGCCACATAAGGCCTTATATAAATATCTAAATCCAAGGACATACCTCATAAATAGAGTTAGACATTTATTGAAAGAGAGTAAAAAATGATCCTTCGAGGTCTTGATAAAGACAATAAAACATCCCTTGAATATCATAATAAATGGGGCATCTATAGATGAGGCGGCCCTCTAACTATATATCACGTATATGGAAATTCTAATAGATATTATTGAGAAGAGGAAAATATCCCAAGAGATACAGAAAATGTAAAAATTTTGAATACATATGTAGAAGACGATCTTGAAACTAGTAGGTTCATGAATCCATGACTGTAAGGTCATTGGCATCATCATAATCATTGCCATCATCTTCATTATCCTCATCATCACCACCATCATTGTCATCATTATTTTCATCATTGCATTATCATCTTAATCACGATTCATTTCCTCATCATCATCATCATCATCATCTTCATTATGGACATTGTCATCAATTGTTCATAATTATAGGTGTCGTAAGAAATATCATCAACCCAAAAAATATGACTAGTGCTAGAAAATGGTTGTTAGGGCACATGATATATGCAAGAGAAATAACAGCTCCATTTTGAGAGATGATCAATTATTATCATCATCACTACCATTATCATCGTCATTATAATTTTCATCATCCCCATCATTATAATTAATGTAATTTCTATCATCATTATTGTCATCATCGTCACCATTCCTGCCATTATTGTTGTTGATGATGAACAAGATGAAAATAATGATAATGATGATCATATGATGATGACTTGCAAGAACACACCAAAGATAATGATTATTATTATGACCATGACAACATTTAAAAATTGGGAAGATTGGCCAAGGTCATTAGCATCATCATGATCATCATTGTCATTGAAACCCACATCTTCTTTATCATCATTTTCATTATCACCATAATAAAAATTCTCATTGTCATCATCATCATCATCTTCATTATCATCATCATCATAATTATTGACATTGTTATCACTTGTTCGTAATTTTTAATGTCATAAGAAATATCATCAACGCAAAAAATATGATGAGTGTTGGAAAAGGGATGCAAAAGTGAAGAAAGAAATTGGGGGAAACAATAGATGTAAAATTGGATGAAGAGTGGAAACAACATAAGTATATGAAACACAAGATAGAATACCTAACACAAAAGTGGATAAAAAAGTAGATGCAATAGTCAATGCAAACTTGGACACAAAATAAGATGCAATTGTGGAAGAAAACATGGGTGCATTAGTAGGCATAAAACGTAATATGAATTGTGTTGAAACAAATGTGGATACAACAATGAATACAAGAAAAGGCACAAACTTGGACGAAAAAAGCAGGAAAATTTTGATGCAAAAAGTGATGTAAACATGGACCAAACATGGGTGCAATAGTGTACAAAAAATTAGATGCAAAATTGGATGCATCATAAGTGGATGTAAAAGTAGATGCAAAATGGGATACAAAAAACATAAACAATATTTGATGCAAACTTGGACACAAAAGAGGATGCAAATGTGGATGCAAAAGTGGAAAGCAAATGTGAGTTGCAACAGTAGGCACAAGATATGGCACAAATTGTGGCACAAAAAAAGTGGATGAGAAAGTTGATGTAACAACAGACACAAAAAAAGGCTCAAACTTAGATGCAAGACAAGATGCAATAGGGGATGTAAAAGTGGATTCAAACAAGGGTGAAATAGGAGAAACAAAATTGGATGGAAAATATGGATTGAATTGAAGTAGATGCAAAAGAAGATCCAAAATGAGGTGCAAAATCCAACACAAAATTGGATGCAATATGTGATGAAAAAGAGGACGCGAAGATGGATGCAAAATTGGAAGAAAATGTGGTTACAATAGAAAGTGCAAAACATGGCACAATTTGTAGCACAATAAAGTGGATGTAATGATAGATGAAAAAAAAAAAGAAAATGAATATGTAAAAGAAGATACAAAAAGGGATGCAGAAGTGGATGTAAACATGGGTGCAACAATGCATGCAAAATAGGATGTAACAAAATTTGATGCAAATCTTGATGCACAAGTGGATACAAAAAGGGATGCATAAATAGATATAAAATTCGATGAAAACCTAGATGTATATGAGGATGCAATCATGGATTCAATATTAGAGGAAAAAATGGGTGCAAAGGGAGGTGCCAAACTAGGTGCAAACTATGGCACAAGAAAATTGGATGCAATAATGAACACAACAACAAATGAAAAAGAGGATTTAAATATGGATGCAAAACCAGATGAAAAAGTGGATGCAATGAAAATAGATGCAAAACTATACACAAACCTCGACGTAAAACATGGCACAAAGGGCATGCAAAAAATGATGTAAAAATGGATGGAAAAAATGATTTAAAAAATCACGCGCAAGAGGATGCAAGAGATGATGCAAAATTTGATGCAAGTGTAGGCGCAAAAAGTGGATGCAATAGAGGATGAAAAAGTTGGTGAAACAAAATTAGGTGAAACAATTGATGCAAAAAAAGGTGCAAACGATGCCACAAAATGTGTCATAAAACCTGGCATAAAACTTGGTGTAAAACCTAGTGCTAAACTTGGTGTAAGACTTGGTGCAAAACTCAGTGCAAAATTTGCATCCTGTTTTGCACCACATTTGATAAATGGACACAAATAGCACAAAGATGGGCTCTAGGTTCAAAAAAGGAAGAAAAAATGGACATCAATCACAAGTTTTTATTGTAGTTCTCATTGATTTGCCGAATCCTGATCTTGTGTCGGAGCTCGATCTTGTGTCAAAGCTCAGTTCTGTGCCAAAGCTTGATTCTGTGTCAAAGCTAATCATATGTCACAGCTATTTTTCTGCTTTAGTTACACATTGGAGGTCGAAGCTCTACCATCCATAAAGCTTTTCTTTACTTCCATAAACACTTTTTTTCCTTATGAATATTAAAAACATATATTTCTCAACATTCCTTCTAACCCATGTACCTTCAGATTCTTTATTCTCATCTACTTTATCACTTCCAGTCATAGCTCCATTTCTAGTGACAATACTAATTCGAGGTTCCTCGGTCCTCCCTTTAGCAGTCATCATTTGAATATTTTGTGTTGGCTGCTAATTTATTTTTTCTTGCATGTTTTCCATGAGTACAAGGCATTCTTCAATTACATGGTCGAAGGATTTACAATACTTACATGTCATAGTAGGGTTCTCACAATTTCTCACAAAATGACCTTTGTGGCTACACTTATAGAAAATAATTTGTCCGCATCCTCGACCAGCTCCAGCACTTGGACCTGTTCCTTGGTAGCCTCCTCGGCCACCGTGTTGTCCACTACCTTCATGTCCATGTTCTTATACTTTCATTTTATAAGTGTCATCATTGCGCTCCGTCATTAGTTCATAATCTCAACAATTATTCTCATCATGTCCTACTAATTTACAGAATTTGCAATATAAGTTCCTTGGATTCTGCAAATATTTATGTAACCATGGAAAATTTTGGGGCTAATATTCGCCTAGTGGGCTAATTTTCCATGATTTTTCCACAAAAAATATTCGCCAATTTCCAGTTTTTATATAAGATGATTCGCCCAAATTTTAGAATATAAATTTATTTTACCTTAAAAATTGCCAACGTTATATATAGCCATATATAAAATCATATAAATTTGAATAATTTTACAAATATATCAATAAAAAATTTATATTTTGCATATTATGGATTATTAATATTCGCTAATGTTTTTAAACTTCAAGAAAATTTTCCATCCTTAAAATTTTCCTTGTATGGAACTGGAAACAATATTTTGAGCAATGTTGGCCTCTGGTCTTGCATATCTCGCACCACAGGCTAGGTCCTGCATTTAAGGGATTCAGTGTCCCACTAGCCATGTGATCGCTAAATATAGGACATTATTCTTTAGAATGACCCTCCGCTCTGCACTTTGTACATGATACTTATTCTCTGATTTCTTTTCTTTTCTTCATTTCCTGTATCTGCAGGGTTTGGTTCACCAGCTATCTCTAAATCTACTACATACCTATATTAGTATCTCTTATAGGTGAAGCTTCCAATTTCATCGCAATATGTAGATATTTGTCTTGATTTGTTATCTTTTGTTGCACCAATGGTAATATGATATGTGGTAACAATGCAGCTATAAACCATCCTTGGTGTTTCTGCTGAGCTATTTCAAAGCTCACTTAATCCAAAAATTCCTTAAATATCTGATCAAATTCCCAAACAGACTTGGTCGGTCTCTATTTAATTTCTTTTAACTTAGTTATGCACTATGACTTAGACTTCAACTTCTTAAATTCTCTTATTAGTGTTTCCTTAATATCTACAAATACTCTGATCTACTTATTTGAATACTTCATATACCATGTCAATGCTCTATATCAGAGCATTGTAATGAGTTGTGCTTTCTTTATGTTCTCATCGTTGATCTGCTTTGCGGTCCATACAATTTCACATAAAAACCAAAATTATTATGGATCTTTCAATCCAATTCCTTTGAAAATAGGTTTCTTAATATCATCACCCATATTTCTTCTTGGAGGAGGAGGGGGAGGGTGTTATCAGGGAAACTAGTGTCTATGCAGAGCTGCTAGTCCCACTAAGATGGGTAGCTATCTTAGAAACAAACAGATTAAAATTACTTTCGTTTTCCTTTATGAGAAGTAGATAGGAGAGGAGCAAAGAATACTAACCTTGATATTTCACTTAGTTCTCCGCTTGTTCCTTCTCCTCTTTGATAGATGTTTGCCGCTCTTCCCTTAACCACTCCGCTTCAAAGAGTACATGTAAAGTCAAAGAAGCATAATACCTTCAAAGTGTAGAGATCTACAGTCATAAACAATATAGGACGAGATATGTATTGACCACATACATGCATATATTAGCTAACATACAAGAATGTGGAGGAAAACTCGAATAGCTTTATTGATATAGAGGTTAGAAGAGAGGATTACAACCCATTGATCTGACCCAGGGTCATCCCCCCAGCATGAAAGCCCTTCTTCACCTCATGAAAAGCTTAGATCACCCAACACTATGGTATTGCACCAGGAAACCAACAACACTTCCTTACAAAATACAAGATTCCAGCCTTTGGAGCTCTGGGATGAGGGATCCATGTATAGATAATTGCAGGGGGGTGAGTCAGCTTTTATGATTTTGATTAGTTTCCTCTCTATAATAGTTCTTGATTCCACTTGGAGATTGATGATCTCTTACTCATCCCTGGGCGAATTTAGAGAGGCAAGTGTCACAGGAGAAGTTTCTGGAAGATTCCATGACCATCCACCTTGCAAACTATCTTTTCCATTTGTCTACTCTTTCCCATAACACCCTACAGAAGGGCTTTCCATTATGCATCACACTTTTTACACTGAGCAGGTGAGATGCATCGCACCCTCTACGCTGGGCAGTCTATATGGTCTAGTTTTGACCAATTCTGAGCAGTTTTCTGTGGAGAACTTCTGGGAGATGATGTAATTAGCTGACCTTGTTCCTTTAGGGCATGAAACAAAACTTTTAGGGACTCAGAAGCCCTTGGTTTATGGACATATGTGATTGGGGTTGCAGTGCCCAAATATGTCTATAACAGCTGCCCCCTAAAGCATGAGGTCGTAGATCTTTGATGTCGGGTGAAATGATTTATCATGAGGATCTGAGGTTCTTTTCAACTGGAAGGAGACCTGTAATAAGATACAATACAACACATTTTCTTCATAACATTTTCATGATCTGGCTGAGGTGGGAATTCCCATGCTCAGCTTTATAAATTCATTTTCATGTACATTGGACAGACAACAGTCTGTGTGGCATACTGATGATTTTGGTAGAGCCATCATCCCTTGATTTGGATGATCATCTCTGCAACAATGATGTACATTTGATTTCTTTATTTTCTTGAATATATTGCAGCCCGGATGGATGAAACTAGATTCGGGGTCTTCAAACTCATCCAATCTTCATCCGAAGTACAAGTCGATCCACGTGAAAATGTTTTGGAGTCGAACATGGAAAGACATCACCTAATTACCAGTCAATGATGTAAGCTATTAACAGGCGCGAGAGGAATCACCGATAATGATGATGACCGTTAGGCCCCTATACTACTAGTGTAACCCCTTATTGTTATCATTACAACCCACTTATTATATTGATGTACCCATGTAGTGCCCATATTGTTACTGTTGTGCCCCATAGAAGCCCACTATTGTTATTATTGTGCCCTTACATTATTATTGTTATGTAGGCTCTGATTATGTTATGACCCC
>APFE030852052.1:61518-100336 GCA_000404065.3 Pinus taeda
ATATATATTAAAAATTACACATTTTAGACTAACTTAAGTTACATGAACAGACACATAACTCTTAATATTTGTGAAAATTTTCAAGGACAAACACTTCATTTAATGGAAAATTGACATATTATACGACACTTTTTTTTTTCTAATATCACTAGGACAAAAACATAACTCTCCACATATTGTTTTTTTAGTCTGAATCAAAATTCACAATGCTTATATGAATTTTGAGGGCTTGAGTTCGATAAAAGAATAAGATTTTAAAATTTCTATGGTGATATCTTAGACTGATTTCTCTATAATAATAAAAAAATGGTATGTCCTTTATGACCTTCAAACCCATTATAACATCATTGCATTGTTTCAAATTTGTAGTCCATAGGAACCAAAGTAACTTTCATGTTGTATTTTTTCTTTTATCACTGACGAGATTCCTTATTTGTTCATAATCACACTCATCATGAGCATGGAGAAATTGTCTTCATCTTGAATTTTCAGCAAAGGTGATTTTCCATCATGGAGAAATAATCCACAAGGTGACAACAGTTCTTCCACACATGTTTCAACACATATGACATGGTAGAAAATAGTGGAAACTATCCTCACTTTATGGGAAATTAACCTCCACCATAGTTTTCTAACAAATTTTTTTCTTTAGTGTTAATCATTCTCAATTCACCCACTTCTATTCATCTATTTATTACAGTTTTTTAGGAGGAGGCTTTAAGCTCTCATCACAAAGAATAACTATGCATGAATCATAGTTTTCATCAAATGGCACAAAATTAGTACTTATGATGTTAGAAACAAGAACAGAGGACCCTCTATCACAATGAGAGATGTAGTTTAGATTAACCATGGTTCAAATAATGTTATGCACATTAATTTTAGAATATTGTAGAAAATCAAGGAATAATAATCTCCTATGCCAACCTTTATCAATTCTCTAGTGTGGTGGCTATTGAAGTGATCAAAGGACTTGAAATTACATTTTAACATTCTTTGTATTCTTAATACACTGTTGTGTGGAATAATAAATAAAATTTACTAGGTTATGAGTGTGATTTATCTTCTTTCCATCCCAATCCACATTCTTGTCACAAGCATATGACGTGTTCTCAGTTGCATAGAAATAGATCTTCACATTTCACATAGTTTGACAACCATTTGAAATTGTTCAAATGTAAATTATGCTATTGGTTTTATATTCCTTTCTCCATGATAGTTTAATGGGTGATTCCCAAGGTTAAATACCTCAATTTTTTGAAACCTATTGATTCCATATTCTTGAATATCAAGTGATTTGTGGATTTAATAATACTATAAAGAATAAAAAAATAAAAAATAGACATTGTGTTTTCCCAAATTAGAGTTAGATATTGGTGATGACCACACCATGGTGTAAAAAAATCAACAAGAATAATAAACCTTCTACTTGAAAGTGTAAGGAATGAGGAGTATAATATTTGAAGATGGATCATTTTTCTCAAGGCTTTCACCTTTATTATATCCTTTTATTTTTGTATCAACTTCTCAACTTTCAACCTATGTTCTAAGCCTAAAATAGATATACTCAAGACTTATGTATCTGAGATAGTATTTCTAGGAGTATAATTGGTGGCCATATTATGATTTTTTTCTAACACTCGATTTTGAGGAATCACTTGGAGGTATATATTTCTTACATTCAACTCTCAAAGAATGGTAACTTTGACATAGTTGTTTCTTGTAAGTTTGCTAATTAAATTACATTCTCAATAGGTACATGTTTAGTAGAATTTGACACCCTTCATTTCTTAAGCTTGATTTGTTGGTAAAATGGCTTGAATTTATGACTTATTAGAATCACTAAATACACTAATATTTTATACTATTAACAACATAATCAAAACCAATAAATCTACTCTCATTGGTTTTGCAACCTATTTACAATATGCACAAGACATGATTGAGTTTCTCTAGATCAACTCATGGTTCCAAGGATATGAGCTACAAGAAAGGAATTAAAATTCTAAACTATTTCTTGTCTTGAACAATTATGTATTTGCTATTGATTTTAGTCAACAACAAGCACATGATCATGTTGGCGATGCCACTTCATGAGCATATTCAAATGAGGGTGCAGAGGTTTTTCTTACACTTCCCAAGACCATCCTCAATCCTTGGGAAGAATTCATCAACAACAAGGATATAGTTGGTTCTAGATATGAAAAGGAACTGACCATTCACATTCCAGACTAATCTAATCCAATCTAGTTTCAAAGTGTTGGGTTCCTTCAAAAAAACTCATCTTCACATACTCCACTTCTACATCATATTATCAAATTTCAAAATTGTCATCAATTTGATCACATGAGAGATTAATATTTTTATCTTCACCCTTGTAAGTAGTGTCGAAAATATAGCCATCACCCAAATGGATTCTCTAGTCACAACAACCCTGCAAGAGAAAATATTCACCTCACATGGATAACTTCTTGGAAATGATATTCAATAATCAAGAAGAGATATTTCTCATACCATAGAATTCATTCTAGAGTATTGACACATCTTGAAATTGATCATTTTTCATCTTCTTGCTTTGTATCCTACAAGGGGGAAGTGATTATCAACTACTAGTCTCAAAGTCATATCAAGAAACCTTGAGCCACAGCTAGAAACAGAGTCGAGAAATAGAATCTACGGCTAGAGTTAGAGTTATAGCCAAGGATAGACTCATGTTACATGAGCACATTTTGGTTTATGGTCATACTGGAACAATGATTTCAATTGGGGTCCTCCTTAAACCACCACTTAATAGAACATTTACTTATTCTTCTAGAAAATAGTTTGTTGTCATCTTCAAAACACCATTTCAACAACAGAAATTCATGTTTGAACCATCATCAAAGAAAACTTCCATTTAGTAGAAGACACCAAATTCAATCTAGATTGCAAATTTCTCTAAGAATTTCTTCGAGCGAAGTTCTAGAGTTGGTAGGAAGCATTAAAACACAGTCAAAAACATAATTCAGGTTTTTCTACCCTATTTGGTTTGTCGTCTTCCTTAAACCACCAAATTTAGGGAGCACATATAGCCATTAGCTATTATTTACCTTCATATTTCAACTCTTTTGTTAGATTCATGAATTCCCCTCTAAATTAAGGGAGGGAATGTTGTTAACATAATCCTTAGGAGTAACTCAAATTTGGAATATTCACTTGTGTGGAATGTGAGAAGCCACAAGTAAAGTGAATTGTCATGAGGAGTCTAGGATACCTCTTAGAAGATGAAACCAAGGGACATTAACTTGGTTGGGTTATCAACTGTAGGATAAAATTAATTTCAACCATTATTTTATCAACTAAACTTGTTCTCATGTGTTGACCATAGACCCATTGTTCCACTAGGAATTTGCTATGATTTGGATTAAAAATAAAACTCTCTCATGCACTAAGCAATCCTATTAACACATTCATCACCATTGATCCTAACTTTTATTACTAATTATGAGTACAAATAAAGGTTTAAATAGAAAATAAACCCATTAATCCACCAAACTATGTTGGTTATTTGATATATGGAAGAAATATTGGTACAAAAAAACCAAGTTGAGTACTAAAGAACAAACCAACTAGAATTCATTGCATTAATATTCCAAATTTATTCTTTTAGTACTTATAAGAAGTCATAAAAATAAAGGAAATCATGTATGATTTATAAAAACTAACACCCAATATTAATAAATAAATTCCTAAATCACTTAAAAAATAAAGAAAATGAAAATGATATATGAAGATCATAATTATATAGAATAATGTCTTAAATAAAACAAAATTAGGAAAACAATTTATAGGGTCTAAAATAATGGGTGTTTTTGTAGTGTCTCCTCAACAAAAGTTTATCTTAGCGATACCTATTTATTTCATCTTGTTTTTCAGCATCCTAATTACATATCAATATTTGGTGCAAAACTTGACTCCATGAGGTCCATACAAGAGATGTTCAATAATTGGGATACAGAATTTGTCTTTGATCATTAACTTATTGAGAGCACTACAAGTTGACCACATGCACCAAATTCCTTCCTCCTTTAACACCATGAATATTGGTGATGATTAAGGATTTTTACTAGGAGTATTGTCCCTAGCCCTAATAGTTACTAAATGATATCTTATTTTCATCTTTTGTGAAAAAGGGTGTTGATAAGGATGTATCATTGATGGTCAAATTTTGGGGATGAAGGAAATACCATGGTTATGTTCTCTAGCAGAAGGTGGTAAACCTTTAACTTATTAAATGTCTAATGATTTTTTTCAATGACCAACTACAAGTATGCTTAATTTGTATGTCATTAAACTAGGAAATAATGCCAAAATGGTCATTCTTTGATTCCTTCTCCATACAATCAGATCTAATTATTTTTAAACGGACTTCTTGAATCCCTCAAAGAGTGTGTACATGACCCACTTTACTAAAACTTATATATAGTTCCTTGAAATCCATGGTAACTAGTCCTAAACCACATAACTATTTGTGCCTCTAATACTATATCACAACTACCCATATCAATGCCAAATAGATGGGTTTTTAGTTGATAGTCACCCATTTGGAGTTTGACATTTTCATGTCCACCCTTAGCTTTAATCATACCTCCATTGTCTATCATGACTTGTAAGATGTGCATTGGGTGAAAAAAATAATCGAGTTATCCTAATAGTCACTTGGAAATGAAATTGTGAGTATTTCCATTATCGACTAATACTATAACATGTTTACTATTGATGGAGCTTGTAATTTTCAAGATTTGTGGAGTTAAAATCTCTGATAATGTATGTATAAATATTAGAGGTTATTCTTGAGGGGATTGAGGTTCGCTAGGTTCTTGAGTAGCAGTGTCTATCTCTTCTAAATATAACTCTGGTGTTTCCTTGTTAGTTATGTCTTATGTCAAGGACAAAGTGGGAAGACCATTCAATTTGATTTTTGTTCTTTGTACATGTGATGTAGATCATTCTTTTCATAACAATTACAATAGATTCCACAAATTTGACAATTCGATATTTCTTCTTGATACAACCTTTATACTTTCATGGAATCGGTAGGGGTTATTTTACGAGAAACTATATAACATATGGATCTATATAACTATATAACAAAACATAACTTAGTTATATAAGTATTTAACATAACATAAAGTTATTTAACGCCCACAAACACACATAGAGATATATATGGAACATGACTATAAATAACCATAAATTATGTATAATATAACATTATAGCTATAACATAACATAGTGTAAGATGTAAAACCTACCTATAACAACATATAACTAAACTATAATATTTAACATATCATAACTATTTAAAACATAACACACACACACATATCACATTTAATTATATAATTATATAACTATATATAAGTTCAAGTTTCAACAATTCATGATTGATAGATGCATTAAATCCATCATGAAAGTGCATTTAAAGTGAATAAAAACATTTTGACTCATTTCTAATTTGTAGCGTAGTGTTTCATTATGTAGTGTGTTGTATAAGAAACATTGTCTTTGTTGGGTGTGTGTTATATTCTTTTCATGACTAGCCTCAAGCATCAAGCCCGGGGGGTTAGGGGAGGGGGTGGTAGCCCCCCTGTCAGGGGGTTTGTAGGCGGGCGGTATCCACCCTGTATGGTGTCTGAGGCAACACCCTGGGAATTTTTTTTTGGAACCTATATTAGGTGGGTAGACCTACCTATGGTTTTGTGCATGGGTTTCGCACATGGTTTTGAGCATGATGGTTTTTCGTCCATGGTATTTTGTAGATCTAGTAAAGGGAACTATCGTTATGTTCTAATCCATGGTTATTTATTTAGGGTTTATGGATGCTTTGACATATATAAATATGTATTGTAACATTGAAAGGAATATAATGAAAAATCAATCTGGTAGTCTCGATTTTGGGATCCAGGGGAAAATCTCTATGTATATATGTTTTATGTTGTATGCTCTTGCCATTGTTTTTTTTTTAAGAATTTGTTGCAAGTAATTTCTATGCAGGTTTAAAACCAACAGCCTTCATATGCTTGCACTTAGTACATGTCATGTCTCTAAGTATAATATTATAAGAACTTAAATTCTATTGGAGTATCTGGTTGGCATGAAATTTTATTATGTTTGAAAATAGGTTTATTTCAATTTTTTACATAAATATTTACATATTTATTCCCTATGACTAAAATGCATTATTTAGAAATGGGAAAAGGTTTGAAGGTATATTTGATCACTTCTTTTGATTGTGTTTACATGGAACTTAATACTTTGGTTGATAAATTATCAAAAATGGAATCTAAAGTTTAAGACTTCAAGCTAGATTATTCTACTTGAGTTTAGAAATGGTTTCCTTGTGAACATTCTTTCTAAGTCAACATCCTTTTCTTGGATTAGTTTATATGTATTCTATGTAATAGTTTACTCAAAAAATATTTCTGGAATTAGTTTATATGTATTATATGTAATATGTAGAGGAATCTCCCATATGGCCCCCAACCACAGGTCATCGAAGTATGGGGGAATCTGCTATACATGGTGGGGCTCACGATTGATCACATAACACACCCAAAGTGTGTGTTCCACTCATAGATCCTACCTCAAACATTATTCAAAGTATCAGAGGAAGTATTTTTGTCTTTTTTTATGATCATGCTACCGATGTCGATCTTGTTCACTTGTTTCAGGTACACCTCTTTCATTTTTAAATCCTCTTTAAAATTATGTGTTTATGTCTTGAAATTGTCTTTAATTTTTAAATCATCTTCAACTGATCTGTTTAAATTTAATGTATATGCTATTATGCTTCTATTTTGTTAAATATATAAGTTAAATTATATTTATTATTTGCATACTCTCAACAAGGTGAAGTTGAGGATCATAGCAACATCGACCCCTCCATGGGATGATGTTATATTGAGTATCACATTAGAGGATGTTACGACCCAACATACATGGACCACATCAGAGTTTCTTAACTTTCGTGATAGTTCACCTACTAGGCGTAGTTTTCCTTTGATGTTGTAAAGCATCAATAGGTTCACCAAGACATCCCGGAGGTTGAACCCATAGAGAAACCTCCTACATTCCATACAAAGGTTTAGGAGGCATGAGGTTAGAGGCCCACATACTTGGGAGGCGGTGCAAGAGGCCATGAATAACATTGATGTTTGTGGCTAATTGTTTCACATCCCTTTGGATTTCCCTAGTAGACATAAACATTTGATTCCACTCAAATATTTTAAGAATGCTGGTGCAACCCCTTATGTGTATGATCGTTTCATTGGAGCTCGGGACTAGTTCCCATACTATGAAAAGGTCTCCCTTTAATTTTCTAAGCATATATATGCAAAGTTTGTGTTACATATGAGGCTAGATTACACTAATACTAGATCTCATTATTATGGAGCCAGCTTGGGACATACATAAGATCATGAGGGGGCTTGTAGGAACATTGGGTATGTACCACCACCTCTAAGATTATTTCCACTACCATCTCAGAGCATGGTATTATCGAAAAAACTAGATAATCAATCATAACTCAGTGATAACACCAAGGATACCATTGCCGATAACATGCGGATGTCATTGGTTAGTGCACATGTTACATTGCATGTAGAGATTAGTATACAACAACCGTTGCCTTGTGAGCCACTAGTCTTTTATATCATGATTCAGTTCTCATGAGTTTACTCATTGACCAACTTTTTTCATATGCATGCATGTCTCATGATGCCATCCATGAAACTTGAAGGGTGCATCGCCCACATGACAGAGACCAGGTACACATATATACAAAAATTTTGACTCTTATCATCAAATTATGCATAATTATTTATATTGAAATCTATTTTGTATTAGATTTCATTTATATTAATAATTTCATGATAGCATGTACACACAAGGCTCTTGTTACATGGATGAGCTTATGACGTCATCTGAGGGGATAGTTGATTAGGTAGGCTATTCTACAAGAGTACATGTTTCCCTGGATTCTCTTCCACCTCCACCTCATAACACGCATGTCGTGGACAGCCACTATGTACAACTAAATGGACCAGCAGTTGAGGTAAACATTTTTATTCCAAAGATTTCAACATTTTCTTTTTTTAAGTTTCATGCATGTTAATTAATTCATAGACTAATTAAAAAATATCCTTGCCATTGTGTACATAGGCCCATATGAAAAGCCCTATCAACGTCAGCGCTATATGGATGCATGAGTGGAATGTTGGGTATAGACGCATTGACGATGCGAGTCCGTCAATGAAGGCCCCAATCTTTGAGCCACATGCAGGGGAGCACTAAACCTAGATTCACAAGACCCCCATCCTATCTTACCTACATTTTGACTTCAGTGAGTTTAGTAGATTCATATGTGTAATTAAAAATTCGGTTCTAAATCATTTGTTTCCATATTGTTTATTTTGTAGAAATATTGATCTAATTACTTTGAATTTGAATGTTTAAAATTGTAGCACCATATTGTGGACACTTACTTTACAGAACAAAACTCACATAGGATTTATGGTGTTACTTAAAGTGGATAGTTTGTATATTTTCAAGCCCATTTCATACGACACATTCACATGTGATACCGACTATGCATATTTTCATACATGGACAGTTTATGGATGCACATGGACATTATTTCAATTTATGGATGCTTATTATTTCTATTTATGGATGTTCGTGTGTTATTTTTATTTTGTATATATTTTCATATGGATAGTTTATTGATATATTCGTTATTTCAATTTATGGATTTTTATTAATCTTGTTTATGTATTTTCATTAATTTCTAAAGGTTATGGATTTGGTAAAATTATTTCACTAGTTTAAACTTTTTTGAATAATATTAGAACTTTTATTAAAAAATATAACAATTTTGATTTTTAATTTCATACATTAAGAAAATAAGTTCAATCTTAAGTTATGATGCAAGTAATTTTTATATTTAAAATGAACCAAAATATATCACAATTGAAATTAAAAAAAAAAAAAAAAAAATGGGATGGAAATAAGCTTTAAATTCAATTTTAAAATATGTATAGTAAACAAAATTTAAGTTTTAAACAGTTTTATTTATTTTGAGGTTATCTACAATAGGTTAGTCATAACATGATATTTAAGTCATGTATTGGAATTTAATATACCAAAAATAAATTAATGATATATGTTTCTATAATTTTATATATAATTAAATATGAACATTCATAAATTTAATTGGCTATATCAAGGTTCAATTAACAACACAAATGAAATTGAAATACGTTTTATTCAATCTTAGAAGATGTCTGGTAAACAACAAATACATTTTATTCAATTTTATTTCTTTTGAGGTCATCAACAAGAGATTATTCATAATATGATATACAAACAATCTTACTATATGATGCAAGTCATGTTGATACTTAAAATGAACTAAAATATTTCATGAATTGCATTATGCTTCATATTGGATTCTAGATAGTGTCTTTTAGTGCAATTAACATGTATGTTATTATATAATTCAATTTAAAAAAATAACTTATCTAAATTCTCAAGTCATCCATATTATAATAAAAAATTTATACATAATTTTTTTGTGACCCACTCATATACCATTGCATGGTCAACCTTGTTAATTATTTCAAGCAACTTCTTAAATCTCGAGGTTCAATTAAGAAACACAAATAGGATTGAAATAAGTTTTATTCAATTTTAAAATATGTGGAGGTATAAAAGTTACAAATAAGCTTTATTCAATTTTATTTCATTTTAGGTTATCTACAAGAGCTTCTGCACTTTTTAAAATCCAATATGAAGCATGGAAAATGAGAATAATAACAATGTAGTTAACCACAAATAGTTTACAATTTCAAGAAGCAAACATTTCAATTAACTGAAAATTTTATTTGAGATGAAAATTCAAGTATTTTATTTACAGTTGAATAACTATAACATAGAAATTATTGCACATCGTCAATAATTTTATTGTTCTTAGACTAAAATCAATGCAAAATGTTAATCTAAATACCTTGAAATTAATGTACACCTATATCTAGTTACATCCAATTAGAAATCAATGTCTTCATTGAAATCAATCCATCTAATGCAAGCAATCAAATAAGATGAGAAATCATCTACACTAAAATCAATTCATCTAATGTAAACAATCAAATAGGATTAGAAATCAATATCTACACTCGAATCAATTCGTCTAGTTCAAGAAATAAAATATAACTATAAATCAACATTTGCAGTGAAATCAATGCATCTAATGCTAGTAATGAAATAAGATTAGGAATCAACATCTACACTGAAATCAATGCATTAAGATCAACACACCTAATGCAAGAAATCAAATAGGATTAGAAATTAACCTCTAAGTTAATGAAATAAATGCATCTAATGAAAACAATCAAATATAATTATAAATCAACATTTACACATAAATCAATGCACCTATGTAATAAATCAAATAGGATTAGAAATCAGCATCTACACTGAAATCAATGAATCTAGTGCAAACAATTTTCTTCCCTCTCTCTCCCACCTCCATCTATATCTATATCTACCTCCATATCTCCTTCTTCGTCTCTCTATCTCACCCCCGCAAAAACACACTTTCTCTCTTCATATCTATCTATCTCTCCCTCTCTTAGTCTCTCTATCACTCTCTTCTTCCTTCTCTCCCCCTTCCATCTATATATTTATATCTCCCTTTGTTTCTCCTTCTTCATTTCTCTATATCACCCCAAAAACATACACATTGTTTCTCGATATATATCTACATCCCCCTCGCTCTCCCTCCCTCTCTCTCTCTTCCTTCTCTCTCCCTCTCTCTCTCTCTTCCCCTTCTCTCCCTTTGTCTCCCCTTTTATCTTTCTTCCCTCCTACTCTCCTCTCTCTACATCTTCATTGTCACTCCCTCTCTTTCTTTCTCCACCTTTCTCCCTATGTATTTCTCCTTACCTCCCTCTCTCTCCCTGTCCAACTCCATCTCTCAATCTATCCCTCCCTATCAATTCATTTCTCTTCCTTCATCTATATCCCTCTCTCTCTCTCCCATGTTTATCTCTCTCTCTCTCCCCCAACTCTATCACTATAAACCTCCCTCTCTCGTTCTCTTCGCCCCTTCTCTCCATTATCCTTCTTTATCTTTCTATGCCACCCCCAAACATGCACACTCTTTCTCCATCTCTCCCTTGTCACTCACCCTCTCTCTCTACATGTATTTCTTCTTCTCTCCCTATCTTTTCCTCCAACTCCATATCTCCCCCTATCTTTCTTCTCCACTCTCTCCTCATCTCCCTCTCTCCATATTTGTGTCCCCCTCTCTCTTACACTTCTCTCCATCTCTTTCCTCTTCTTCTTTATTTCTTCACTCCTCTTTTCTCTCCCTCATTTCATCTTCATATCTCTCTTGTTACTCCCTCTATGTCTCCACCTCTATCACTCTAAGTCTTTGTTCTTCCTTCCCATATATATTTGGAGCTAATATATATCCTAATATATTAATATATATTATAATATAACAAAATTTATATTATATTAAAGTTAACAATATTATATTAATCCAAAATTAGTAATGTTAATAATATTAATATTAATATATATTAATATTAATATCAGATTTTATAATTTAATATTAATAGTAATAATAATTCTCAATAGTAATATTATATTTCATAAGGTTTCTACATGATAAAATTTGGAATTTTAATGTGGTAAAAACTTTTGTGGAAGTTAAATTGATGATTCAAATTCATGGTATATGATAAGGTATATTCTGAACACGGACAAACATAATTACACCTTGCCCCATACTATGTTGTAGAATGCGCCTCTCGACGCAATAAAAAAACAATTATAATGTTGTGCATAGCCTAGATCCAGTAGAATTCTCATTTTTAGTAAAATAATTACATGTATCAACTTGGTTAAATTATTATTGGATTTAATTTTAGATCCTTATTGATTCTAAAATCTAAATTATGGGATTATGGGATTCACATAAGGATTTGAATATTTTTTTACATAGGCTCAATCAAGCCACTAGTTAACCACGTAAATGGCTCAATAGAGGGTTTAAAAACCCTCAATTGATATATTTGAATTTAAAATTCAAGTGCTTGATAGAGATTCTGAGGTCCTAAAAGCCACAATTTTAGCACCCCTTCTACAACTTTTTATACAACACCATTTTGTACCCTAGCGAACTTAGAGAAACAAATGTCCTTAGGTTGTAGAGTTGATCATGTTCGATTCGTGAGGAATCTTCTATGCAATGGAATATGAGTTTGAATAAAGAGGTTGAATAAAAAAAACAATAACATAAAATATACACAAGGAATAGTTTTCAAAAAATACCACTATATTTGTTTTCCAATCCTATTTAAAAGGGTACTCTTGTTTTTTCAATTTCACCAGTAAAATATCATGGATATTTCACTGGGAAATTTGTCACAACAGATCCAATAGTATTATATTAAAAATATGAGATTCTACATTGTTACAGTTTTATTGAAATTTAAGATATGTAGATTTAACTGTAATTAGTGCATGCATGTGAATGGAAATTATGAAGAAAAGTACAGAATGAAAAAATAAGCACACACACACACACAAAACACAAGATATTCTCTATGGGAAACCCTTTCAGAATAAAACACAGTTGCAAGGTGATGTCACTTCACTCTCTTTCTCTATCTGGAAATATGGCTGCAAGTACAAAGAAGTAATGCTTGTGGCCCGTGGGATGATACAATGCACAGATCCTCTCGGTTTTCTCTACCTCATATCTCTCCTTGCTATCTTTTCTCAACTAGGGAACAAAATTCTCTCGAAATAATGGAATGTCCCTTCCACCTAGTGGCCCAGCTATAACACAACTAGATGGCCTACTAGTGGTTATCTTTTACTACATCTACTCTGAATTAGAGATACAATATAGACTCTTCTAGAGTATTTTACATCATAATCATATGGCTAGCCCCTTTTCAATGAATAATGGGGAATGACATGGCATTGTCCCGAACTCTAGGTGTGAAAATAGGAAGGTCAACTTTTTAGTGGGATAATTTTTGCATACAAACTCCAATTAACACACTTCTTGCATTGTTGGAAAGTATTTGTGTGTAAAACAACATGAAATGGTGTGGAACTAGAGTGACAATTTTTTGACCCCAAAAAACCTCGTTTGATGCCTCAAAATGCTCCTAGACGGTTTCAGACCTTGTTTTGCCAAATTGGGTCTCGCCAGTAAAAATGGTCCCGTGAGCAGATTCGTCTGCTTGTTCCACTCCAAATACATTGAGATGGATGATAAACAATATAATGGTCCAATATATATCACAATTTATTTAAATAGTTTTATACTAAGTTATTTTACATGAACACACATACACCTCTTAGGATGTGCGAAAACTTGCAAGGACAAGTATTGCATTCAATGGAAAATTGAGAGATTACGTGACACTAATTTTTTTTGTAAATAATATCATTTATATAACAACGTATTTCTCCACATATTATATTTTTACTCTGTATTAAAATTCACAATGCTTATATGAATTTTGAGGGCTTCAATTCAAAGAAAATTTTAGAGGTCAAATTTCACAAATGGGGTATTTTTTGGACATTTAAAAAAATAATTCATCAAATTCATTAAAATTTTGCCTTTTTTTACATATATATGATTAAATGGATAAAATTCGCTAAAATATAAGCAATTTTAATAGTAAATTACACGTTTTTTAATTGAATATATCCCTACATTCTATACATATGAATTCTCAAAATGGAATAGTCGCCTACAATACCATATATAAGAAAAACAGTAAATCCTTAAAAAATACCCTGCTTCAATTTGATAAAAGCTGAAACTTTCGAAATTTCATCACCACGTTTAGCCTAGAAGTGTACTCCAACTTCCTATATTCACCCTATTGTCTTTATGGTTTATTTATAATCATAAACCTTAGACAGGTCATAGCCATGATCATTATTGCGGGGAGAAGTGTACTCCAACTTCCTATGTTCACCCTATTGTCTTTATGGTTTATTTATAATCATAAACCTTAGACAGGTCATAGCAATGATCATTATTGCAGGGAGAGGCACACTATAACCAGTATGGGTTAGACCTCACATAAACATGTAAACATAAATGTAAATGTAAATGTAAACATTTAACATGTAAACGTAAATGTAAATGTAAATGTAAACATTTAGCATGTAATGTTTAACATTGAACATTTTTAATCTAATGTCGAACCTATTTAGAAATCAATCTAATTATTATTATGTATAAACAGGGTATAAATCTAATATATAAAGAGGTTTATGAACGCTAAAAAAAGGTATGGTAAATAAATAAAACCTCTTTTTATATTTAGTTTATAAACGTCTTTTTATTTAAACAAGACTCAAGAAGAGGTTTTATTTAGGTGAAGCCTATGGGCCAAATACCATTTTAATATGGTTGCTAAATACCATGGGAGAAATACCATATTTATAAAAAAATTTGGTAAATTAATAAAAATATATATAAATGAGAGGTTTGGTAAATAAATAAAACATTTTTTTATATTTACTCCATAATTCACTTTATATTTACGAACACTGAAAACTGAGGTTTTATTTAGGTGAAGCTTATGGGGCCAATACCATGGGCCAAATTATTATTAATACCATGCAAAAAATATTAAGAACTCTAATATTAATATTAATAAAAGTAAAGATGCCACATGGTATTGAGAACCAATGCTAACCAATGCTATTGACCCATGGTATTCACATGGAATGTAGACTATTTAAAGGGGGATTTAAACCAACATAAATCCATCTTTACTCTGGATCTACTAAGCGCAAGTGAAAAAATATTTGATGCCTCTGGGTGCTTGGTAGATCTAGAGTAAAAATGGATCTATTCTGGTTATATATATGTGAATTTTATGTATATATTTACATGTGCTGACATTAAACCGTAAAATGGGTATCTATTGTATTATATATTGTGTGTTTCTGCATCCTAATAATCTTTTATGTGGCTACGAAAAATTTCTATGGCCTAATAATTTTTCGGCCTACAAGGACGCTTGGTGATTTGAATTAAAGGACAACAAACAAAGAAAAGTACCTGCAGGAGATCTCAAAACAACAAACATGGTTAGCAAAACTAGATCAAAGGTATGTGCTACTTTAATTACTTTAATTTAGCAACAGGGATTGATATATTGCATATATGACTAAGAAGAAATAGTACTAGGGAAGATAAGAACGAAATCATTATAACTTAAGGTTGATGGCCACCTAACGAAATATCATAAGCCACCACTTAAAAATTCATGTCACATCCTCATTACAAATCCACCGAGGTAATTACCAAATCATCATTTTAAATGCACTTAACAATCTGATTCATTCCCATAACCCTTATTATAATCCACCTATTCTTACACTCCTCTCAATTTTCATAGCCACTTCGTCCTTCTGCCACTTAGCAAGACCCAACCAACACATTCTCCTATCAAGGTAACCATTTTTTGAGGCAAAGCATCCTCCATAATGGGGATAATTGTTTGAACTAAGCCAACAGGGAAGAAATTCCTGGAGGGATACCCTCAGACCAAGGAGATGCTGTAAAAGAAACAATGGTTACAGTTCATTGAAAAATTCAATAGCTTTCATAGGGAAGTGACCAAGACATTTTCTCGTTTGATGAAACTGAAGTCAAAATAGGATACATTAAGATCACCATAACAGAATCCATGATAGCAAAGGCTACAAAATTACCAAGGAGCGGCGAAAAATGGTTCAAGAACAGGGGAATTAACGGAGAGGATTGGAAGGTCTTCCTTCAAAATCAAAATATGGATACCATTATCTTCAAGAAAGGTATTCCCTGCATAGCCCTTAAGATCAAATGGAGAAATTTATTGCTTATACTTTAAAAAATTGTTACCTGTGAGGGTAGGTTTGGGTATATGTATTTTTACCATGTTAGGATGATGATGCATTTTCTTAAATATCACCAGATTAACCTTCCTTACTTTCTCTTAAATAGTCTCAAGAAAATGTCTACAAATGTTCAAAAGAAAATTCAATGTATAGAAAACACCATGTATCATCATGGCCTGATAAAGACATTAGTTGAGTTCCATATTCGGAGTATAGGGGATAACTAGGAGAGTTTCCTTGTTAGGAACCATTTTGAAGAAAGGTCCCCAAAGAAAGCCACCAACAGTAGGACCCTCAGAGGAAGGAAGAGAAACATAGAAGGGGTAAAAGAGCAGGAACCCTAGACTCACCAAGAATTTTCAGAAGAAGAGGTGCCCATAGTAGACATATTACAAAGAATGAAGAAGGAGAATCTTAAAAGGAAGGAAGTTAGCAAAATAGAAAAACAAATACCACAAATCAGGACCCTTCCTCAAGAAGAAAACTCAAAAACTAAAAGAAAGAAGGTTCAGGGATCACAAACCTCAAGACTAAGGAGGATCACAAGGTTGACCACAGTCCAACAGACAATCCTAAAAGCTACAAAGTAAATTGGTCTCGAGGAAAACAAGCCAATTTAGAATGAGCCAACTGAGGATGAGCTAATTGAGAATGATCCAACTGAGAATGAGCCAACTAAAAACCTTGAAAGTCCTCCAAAAGGGTCACCAGAATCATCATTGAGGTTATCACCACCACCTTGCAGCTCACCTTTGAGAAGCCCAATGCATAGTTCGGCTATTGAACCTATCTAAAAGGAGATATATGACTATATAGAGTCGTTGGAAAGAAACAAGACAACAACCAAGGAAACAATTCAGAGTGTTGGAGAAGGGAGCGACCAGTTAAATGAACCATAGGAACATTCAACCACAAACATTTTAAAGCAGGAGATTTTTGAATCCAAAATGTTGAACAGATATCTCAAGAATGAGAATCAAGCATTGAAGGTACACAATGAGATCTAGATTACAAAAAGTGACAATGGCATCCTCCATTTGAGCTTGTGGTATAAAAAGAACAAAAAATTGAAGAAGGAAAATAGGATAATGCAAAGAGAGATTATCATCCTAAAATATAAATTCTCATGAGAAAACCTACGATGCCAATAGCTTCCAAAAAGAGGAAAACAGTGAAACTTGGAGGTGATGAACAGAAGACACAAGTGACTGACAAGGATGAAGTGTACGAGGACATATAAAACCTCCAACCTAGGGTAATGTAGAGTCCAAAGATTGTCTTACCATGACACCCCTTTTTTCCTATGCTTCCTCTCTTTTCCTACATTTTCCACTTGAATAATGACACATCCACCAGGTTTTGATAAAGGTTAGTAACAATATGTTTTCTTCTTCATGTTTGACTATATGGCCTATTGTTTTGTTAAAGAATGCAATTGGCTAGTCAGTTCCCATAGCTAATCCAAATTTTTGTAGCTATCTCCATTGTTTGCAAGGTTCATAAGCTCTAGCTCAATGATGAAGTATATGGATGGATAGGGAATGGTCCCCTCATGGATCCCTTCCTATCCCCTAGAACCATTTCATCAAGATGAGCACAGGATATCACGATCAAACCCCAAATTCAACCACATGATTGTCGCCGGAATGAAATCTGAGTTTCAACAAAACCTTATCGATTTGCTTTCAGCATAGCAAATCAAAGGTTTAGTGATATAGTTAGTTAAAATAAATGTATCTAGTCTTAAATTATTCATGACTATTATGCCAAAGACTTGTTATAAGAACTATAGTCGCATTGTTATTTGCTGCATGCTAGATGATGTAATTTTGAGACAGTTTGTTAAATTTCACTTACAAGCAATAGAACTGGTTTTGTGTGTGTATGTGTTGCATTGATTGAAGATTATGGACTGATATGTGGAGGGCCCTTATGATAGTGACAGGTCTTTAACAAAATTCAATTAGATTTCTTTTCATTCCTTTGAATACTCTATTTTTGTGTGATAAATGCAGTATGATGAGTTCATCAATGAATCATTGTATGCATGAGTACTTTCATCTACTTTATACCTAGATTAGTTTTCTATTTGAATTTCTTTCTACCTAGTAGATAATGGTTCTTTCATTCTATTTTTATCTACGATAATCTAATTGAGTTTACTCGATAAGTATAGATGTTGTTTAGAATATCTTTTTTGAATAATATTGAGTAAGTAAAAGTGTGAGAGCCTTCTTCTTAACAGTTGAATTCAGACAATACTTATTTTCAGTATGATAGAATATATTTCTCTTACACTTAGTGACTTAGAGCTGCAACCTAAAGACTCAAGACAAAAATCCCAAAATAATCTAACATAAGTAGAAGTTAGAAGCACTCCCATATCATCCATAAACTAATTCAATAGAGAATAACTCTTAAGAAATTAGCTGATAACTTTCAGGATCGAGACATTAATATAATCAACGACACCACCTCCATACTAATCTTAATTTTAAACCCTAACAAGAACATAACGACATAAGGAATAACTTCTAGCACATATATTGCATCTGTACTTCATCAGTCTATGCACCCTGGTTGACAATTTCTGATTGAAAATTTAGAGACATTAAATTGGCCAAACAATACTTATGACCTATCTTTCAACAAATACACCCAGCACATTCTTGAATACTCATCAATAAATGTGAGCAAATATTTTTTACCATTGGTAGTTGCAATAGGCATAGGACCACATAAATCTGAATGTATGAGACATAATTTTCTTGAAAATCTAGAAGAAGAAATATGAAAAGGTTGCTTAGAATGTTTCCCAAAAACAGAAACATCACATGGTGTAAGATTTCTTGGAATTGTAGGAAATCATTTTATACCTTGTCTCATAATTATAATACTATCATAACTAATGTAGCCAAAGCGAGCATGCCATAATAAAATGGAAGATAGTTTATCATTTCATTGTCCTAAAAGAGCATAACTATTTTGAAAATTCATTAGAGTACATGATGTGCCAATCAACTTTAAAAGTGTACCTTCTTCAACACCAATAGTAATGATTGCGTGATCAAATGATCTATGTATCTCAATGATATCATCAAAGATATGTATGGAATTCCCTTGTTGTCGAATATGTATAAGGGATATAAAAATTCTTTGAAATTGTGGAATGTAAAGGACATCCTATAGAACATAATCTGCAAGCTTTTGTATCTTCAAACAAATGGATCCAGTTCCTGAAGGCTTAATTTGAGATTTGTTCGCAAAATTTGAGAAGCATAACCTTCAAACATGAGTGATTGGATTAGTGTTCCAGGCATCACCACTTCATTTTATCTAATGTTCCAAGAAACCCTCATATAGAACATCTAATTTAGAATACATAAAACTATTTTATAACATGTTATACCAGGTGATGATAGGTTCCACACCAAGTGTTCAAACAGGTCTAGTATATAGGTTGTAGCAAGTCTACAGTTGATTTTGTAACGGGACATACAATAAGTTATATAGGGTTATGACAGGTTTTGTTATGAGATGGTAATATATATTGTAAAGGTTATGACATACCCTTAACAGGGTATGACAAGATTTGTATGCAATCCATGACAAGCCTTTTGACAGGTCTCCACAGGTCATGGGATGATGCACATGTATGAAAAAATTAATGACATGTTGTGGTAGGGTTGTGCTTGTGCTCATAATAAGTTTTGGAATAACTTTGGAAACATTTTTCAATAAAGTTCAATTAGAAGTTCAAGCTCTGATTAATCACCACCTTGTAGAAACTATACAACTTAGTCAGTCATCGGAGAGAAAAATAATTGAACTTGAATATAAACACCATGAATTAGAGAATAGAGAATATTGAAAAGGTTTGTGGATATTTTGGCAATCAGGTGACAGAAAAAGCTCTACAACAGTTATGTTAGTTGAACAGGTTAATTGTTAATTGCATGCATGAATTGTATACAACAATAGCATTAAGTAAAATTGTAGGGTGATTATATGTAGGAGTACACATAGGAATTGAATATAGTGATGGTATACAATGTATGCATGTAGGAATAATGCTTCTTGGTTGAGGCACAACAATGTCACCATGGCATGAATTTTTATCATGGCTACGTAACAGGAAAATTGAAAATTATGTTGTGTATTTAGCTGAATGTTTGCATGCATATGAGTGATGTTGTTCTTTTTAAAATTAAAAAATGTGTATATATATCAAGGTTAACTACTACTAATATTGATGTTGTTTGATCATTTTCCTCTAGGTATAATGGCAGTGGAATTGGAAGTGCACGCTTCTCAGTATGGGGCATGAACCTCCAGATTCTTCCGATATGTGATTGGCACTAGATGTGTGATAGATTCTCAAGGATGAAAACCAAGCACGAGGACATGGACTTGTCGCTACAGAGTGGGAGATCAAGTTATTTTTCATTATCGATATCAGATTGTGCATATATATCATGCACTTAGGACAATGCATAAGGGGGGAAGGAATGTGATACCCCCACCATTCATATTGTAACTAAATATTATTATTTAGGTTGGTGAGTTAGATTTATATTATGAGGCTAGAGTTCCCATGTAATGAAGTTAAATATAGTCATGTGGGGCCAACATGCCCAAATATTTATAAGCCTATAGAGGTTGTGAGGCCTTAGAGCCTAAATTGTAATCAATGTAATAAATATTATAATAATAAAATAGGGTTGGTTGCATATCCCACTCCATGAAAAGAGTATGGGGGGATAAATTCCAAGAAAAAAAGGCAATGATTGTGTTCTTTCGGTGAAAAGTACACCCTCAGGTCGACGTGGCTCTAGTGAGTGCTACTTTTCTAGTTATGGTCATGCATTTATAGAAGGTTATGTTGGTCTAAAACTTCATGGATTCGACCATAGATGGCGGGAGGGCGTATTAGTCAGTGAATCATGGGGTGGACTCTTAGACTGACTAATGATTAGTAAGTCTTAGGGTTAGACTCTAGACTAGCCAAGGTCTGGTTGTTAAGTTAACCATGTCGTATGGATGCATCTCTTTTTTTTATGTGAGCCCCAATGATAGCTCTAGGAGCTTGGTGCTTCATGGGTTTGTCGAGCATGTTTATGTCTTGGAAACCATGTGGTTCTAGTGGGAACTCTGTGTTGGTTTACATATTGGAGGGTGCTTGGAGCCCTGGAGCAGTATGGTTGTTGGGTTGGAACCTTGGCAAGTGGCTTGGAGGGTGAATGGAACCTTGGAGGAATGTGATCATTGGGTTGGTATCTTGGTCATGGATGTCTGGATATTTTTAGTTATTATTGCCTATGGAGTTGTCATCCCAACTCGGTGGTGACCCAATGGTTGAAGTTATGAACCACGAAGTCTATGGCTTGGTGAAACGTGGAGAGCCCGCACCCAGTCATATTTCTATTATAGATAAGTGTTCATCTTCCTATGTAGAGTTCTTCTAGTTATGTGTTATGATATATGAATATTGAGTTCAATGGTTAAAACCCTAGTTTGAGGGATTATATGTTAGATTTTGTTAATTAAATAGGAATGTCACTATGTGATGTGTATGTGTATGTGTATGTATGTTGTATTTTTCAAATGAATGCTATTTTGCATGTAAATCCAAGCCCTTGAGTGTGAATTGGTATTTTATTTATCGGTTATTTCTATTCATAGAGAAATTATGGCCATAAACCCTATACGGGCCATAACCATGATAATTCTTCTATGTATGTGAATTTTATGTATACATTTACATGTGTTGACATTAAACCCTAAAATGGATATCTATTCTATTATATGTTGTGTGCTTGCATTTTGCCTTATAATTTGTGTACTATTGGACTATTAATCACCCCATGGTCTTACATATTAATTTATTTATTATTGCATGCTACTATTGAATACAGTTGCCCGAATGAGGGGTCAGGGACATAACATATAGTAACACTAGTTTGACTAAAATTTTGTGCTTTCAATCAAAAGATATCCAATCTACATAATTCATATCTATTGCTAGAAGGTCCCTAAAGAATGACTAATTTTAAATCAGCAATAACTTTGGCTCTTGGTATTTTTTGTTAACATGGATATTTTTTGAAGACAAATTCAAATCTATGGATAACTTTTACAAGTTATTCATATGAAATTTTCAAAATCAATCTAAAATTTGGTGTCCTCTTTCTTCATAAAAAAATTACAAAGATATAAAATTTCTCGCATTTTCATCCCAAGAAAGAACTCTAAAACCACTTCTAATATACTTAACCCAAAAATTTAGATCAATCACATGAAATATATTGCAAAACCAATGAACATAAGAGAAAATACATAAAAATTGATAAGGATATCATAAAATAAAAACATAGATAACTATATTTTCTTCCCCCTTCAAAGTGGAAAACTCCTAGAGAAAGCTCCAAATATAGGAACAATTCTTGAAAAACATTGCTTAACCTTCTACTCAATATATAACTATCCATAGAAAATATTATCTACTTATCATCTCACTTATATTTCAGGCCTACTAACTAATTTGGGCCTTATTAATAATAATAATCATTTTATAGTAAGTTACTACTAATTATATATTTAGTGGACCTTATTCAAAGGTGGCCTCATACGTAAATGAAGCATCCTAGGTAAGGGAGTTAAGGTAGGCCCATAACACAACCAAATGTAAAGATAAATTGTGGTGCAATGAAAAAATAAATAATAAACAAAATTTAAAGTATTATAAAGAGATAACTAATCTCAACTTAAAAGATAAAAAATACATTTTCTTATAACTAGTTTAAAAATGTTAACATCGCTAAAACATGAATAGATTATCCTGAATTGCATAGTGAAAATAAACACTAAACAAAATGTTATCCCAATTTTTCTTCATTGATTTAATTTTAGCAATGTAATTTTCTTTTATTCAAATGTTTTTCAGGTGCTGGCAGTGGGATTGTCAAAGCCAATTGTAAAAAGTTGAATAAAAAATGCTGACAAATAGAACATCAACGCCCATTGTAGATTTGTAATATAAAATGCACTGGAAAATAGAGTATCACTTCTCATTTTAAATGTGTAAATTAAAATACCAACAACTGGAGTATCAAAGGCTATTCGAATTTTAATGTTTTAGAGGTAAATATCAAAAGGTGCTGACAGGGCACATGTCAGCAGAGGAGTGGTAACCGATCAAACAAATGCTGACTAATCAGAGGGTAACATGACATATTATGATTTCACATGACATTTTTCTACCACCAAGTGGTAATCTTATGGTAAAAACCATAATTTTATAGAAAAATCTTCCATAACCATGAGTCATGTGAATAACTATTTAATTATGTGATTTATTGAGTGTCACACTTTAAACTTATTTCTTCTAAATGGTGAAAATCACTTTATTATGTGGTTAATACTTTGTATGTTTCATTCCCCAAAAGAAAATTAGTGGTTATCTCAAAATTTAAGATCAAATCTCACTCCCATCTCTAGTAAAAGTGCCTTTGATGGTGGAAGTTATGGGGAAGAGTAGAAAATTACATAGAGGAGAGCCCAAAGGACTTGACCTGCTCGAGGCATATCCAAAAATTCAACAATGTTTTTGAGAGGAAGGATGGGATGAGTTTTTCTTCCAATGTACAGATTAACATGACGGTGTTGTTAGGGCCTTCGCTGAGGGTTTTGATGGCTAGGGAGTTAGTGTTGGAGGGGTTTCTCCTCCTGTTACTGAAGAGGTGATTACGGAAGCCACAATCCTCCATGCGAATGGAGAATGGTGGTTAAAAAGCCAAATTGTTGCCGGAATTGATGTGTCTCTCTTCTTAGAGGATGAATACAAGTATAGTCCTTGGAATTTAAAGATCCATAGAAGATGGTTGAAGGATGAATGACATGTTCTCTTATGGGTTGCACAATCATATTTCACATGCGAGGGATGCTTCAACATGGTTAAATGATATAATTTATGATTCCTTTCCCACATCGAAGTATAGATCAGGATGAATACCCCTTATTTTCTATTATTGAGCCTCAAACAAATGTTTGCAAAGGGTTGCCAAAAAACTAAGTGTTTCCTCTCATTTTATTTATAACAAGGATTTGATTAAGATGTTGATTGAAAATCATCTAAGAAAATCCAATAGAACTTGGGAACAATTTCTCTTTTGAGGGCTTTTGTAGAGACTGTTAAACCAAAGAGAGGTAGAAAGAAAGGAACTAAGAAAACTTTAAAATAGACCCAAAACCAAGAACAATACATCATCCACTCCAAACCATAAGGTGTAAAAGTGAAGAATATATTCCTCCTTTAATCTCTGAATTGGCAAGGGTTTATAAAACAAGGAGCGGATGACCTATAGAAATGAAAATGTTGCCTTCTCCCCGTGTGCCTTTTCCTAAAGAGATGGAGATCATTAATCCAACAAAGGAGGTTGAGGGTAAATCCACTAAGCTCGAGACAAAGGATACAAAATATGATAGAGAACCTACCTTGGATGAGATTTATAGAGGTGGAAAGACGCAACATATGAGACCATGGTACAAGCTCGAGATGAATATTAAATAGAAAAAAAACCTTGAGCTGGAAAAATAGGTCATTGACATAGATGACACCCCTTAAAAGGATTTAATCATCAATAAGGAAAAGCCTACAAGTTCTAAAAGACCTAAAAGGAAAAGTAAGAAACCTGCTACAGAGAGAAAAAAATATAAAGAAGGGAGAAAAAGTAATGTTGATACCCTATTATAAGCAGCTAGCATACCCATGTAGTCATCTTAAAAGCATAATTTTGGTGGCCAACAATTTTCAAGGGCTTTTGACTAGGCACTTACAATTAGTCTGTCAAGGATTTTCATTGCTGAAGTTTTGATGAGCATTGATAGCTACAATGTCAGCATGATTTTGTGTCGATCTCTATGAAACATTGACAACCATCGCGTCAACAATCCCAAATTCTCTCGTGACTTGAAAGGGTACTAGTGAATCTATTAGTGTAGGGAGATTTTTTTTTTTGGAAGTGGTCAATAAAAAATTAGATAAGAGGTTGCCCCGAATGAAGGATTCGAGTACATGTTTCCTCTTTTGATGGTTCAAGGCCATGTTCCAACGAAATATTACCACATTAGGCATGACGATGAGGGAACAATTTCAAACAAAATAGGAAAGATATCAGTCATAAGTTTTGACCCTATGTTTTAGCCATGATTCTAGTAAGATGTTTGATTTTTAGATATCGAATATTTTTTATTTTATTTCATAATAGAACCATGTAATGTATTCGACTTTTTATCATATATGTGCTCTTTTATTTAAGTACTTTGTAATTATGCTTTTTGTAGAAACTTGGTTATAGCATCTAAGTCATCTATAAAGACAAAGACTTGGTAATGAAGAAGGGTTGGAATTTTTTGAACGAAATCCTTCTGATGTACTTTGTCTATGTGATCAACTATTATACACTAGGTTATGTGAGAAATTTGTAGAAATTCATGTGTTTACAACTTCCTGTCTATTTTCTATGTTTTATATGTTCTTCAATATTTGAATACTAGGTTGTTGAGTTGGAACTCATATGTGTGTGTTGAAAATTCATTTATTCAAGTATTTATTTCTTTTTTTTCACCTAAATATTACACTAGTTACTTTTTTCTATTCTCTAATTTCGAAACTTGTCAAAGGAGTTGTTATTATCTTGATGTTCTTAATATTTTTCCGCTGAACTTGTGGTTTATATAAAATTGATTGGGTCAGACTCCATACTCAATTGTGAAATTTCCTACAACCCAAGCAACCTTAGTTTTTCTCAATTAATCTTGCCATAGGGTATATTACAAACATTCTACCACTGTGACCTTAGGTAGTCGATTTTAGGGAGAGATACCTCTCTAGATTGAAGGGCCAGCTTTCAATCCGAAGTGGTTAGATGTTACCTTATTTTTTTCCCTCTACATCCAAGGATTTTTCTCAGTGATAACATTTTGGCATCGTTGTTGGGGAACAAAAGATACATCTTCCCCAAACAATTTGATTATTTGAAATAGACATTTGAGAGAAAAAATGGATTTTAATATTAGATTTTGGTTGCAAAATGTTTCTCTCGTGACTCCATTATTGATGTTTAAGGCGATCCTAATGGCGAAGTTCTCAATCATAGGGGAGTATACACATGGAGGAACCTAGATCCCAATCCACCATAGATCTTATCAAGTCTAGGAAAGTTGTTCAGAGAAAAAAAAAATATCCCCAAAATAATTAGGTACCATTCGTTTAGGAAGGTCATGATTATTTCCTAAAAAAATTGAATCTATAGATTATGTACAATTTGATATTAAGTTTGAGAAAACTCTATTTAGGTCAAAGTCTAAAACTAATCTCTCAAATATTGTATTTGATGAGACCAAATTTAAGACTTTTATTCCTAGCTTTGCCAATCTAGAATTGAATTTATTACCACAAGATCAAGAGATTTGGCTTCAGTTTGAAAATTTGGAAAATTTAGTTCATGAACTTCAGATAGCCACATCCAATTCTCCAACTTTCCCATTTTCTATTACACGATTTCTAGCCTCAATTGGACCTCTAGTCTCCATCAGATCTCATATCCCTGTTTCATCAATTGTCACAAGCTATTGTTGTGACAATAACCATGGCTTCATTCGCATTCCACATTCCTATCGCTGCTCATTCTTCAACCTCATCTCACATAACCATGGCTTCTAGATACACTCCTCTTAATCTTCAAGATCCACTTCATGATATTCATTTGAATTATGGTCAATTTTACTTCAAATTGACAGGACACGACCTTTTACAGCTCAACAACATGTGGATAAATTTAATTACTTCATAGATTTGGAGGAGGTAGATCACGAAGATGTTAAATGAAGACTTTTTACACAAAGCCTCTCACGAGAGGTTAAACAATGGTATTGAGGATTGCTAGCAGGAGGCATTGCAAACTTTCAATAGTTCAAACAAATTTTCCTTGCTATATGGGAGGTGAAGAATAACCCTTTATAGATCTTGGCTGAATATGCAAATTCTATGAGAAACCCAGGGAAAACAACGCCAAAATTTTCTGCCAAGTTTAATATGGTTTATAATTCAATCCCAACTGATATCAAACCCCCCATAGTTTATCCCTGCTTCACTATCTTGATGGTTTTGATGATGATATATCTTATCAATTGAGAGAAAGGAACCCTGCAACACTTGAAGACATGAAAAATAATACCATTAGAGTGGAAACTAATTTGCTCACCAAAAAAGTCAAAATGAGGACTGAAAGGAAAGTAGCATTTAAGGATGAAACTTCTTCTTCATAAGATGGAAATTTTGACGTTATTTTAAAGGAAATGGATAAATTAGTCAACAATTTAACTCCTCCCAGGGTTGATCCTCAATCTCAAGTTTGAAACCTAAATTTTAGAAGACCTCAAAACTATCAAAAAGAGAAAAAAGGTCATGAATACTAGCAAGATGTAAGACCTCCTTTTCGTGAGAATTATGTTGATGAAGAGTCAACTGAGGAAGCATATCAACAAATAAATTGTTTTGATTGTGAAGAAAGTCAGGAGTTCATGACTAAAGAAGAGCATGATAAGTCCGTTGAATCTTTAGAATAAAAAGATAGCATTCAAATGATGCTTGATTCATAAATTTATTAGCAAGCATACAATAATGAAGTGGTTGATTTTCAGAGACAATACAGTATCAGGGGCCAAAGTGTTCTAATTAAAAATCCACCACCGAAATCAGCAGCAAGACAACGTCAAGTCGGACCAAAAATGGATATACTTATGAGACTTGATGAACCAAAAAAGGATGCTCCAAAAATGGTGGAGGAAGCTAAGAAAGATGTGAAGTAAGTGGAGAAGGTGTAGACATCATTCAACTTGGAGAGTGAAATTGATAAATTGAAAATTCCTATTCCTTTTTATGAACTGTTGAGGAATGAGCACTATAGGAAATGAATTCTTTCAGTGGTAAAGGGTTCAAAGACTTATCAAATAAATATTAATTCACAATGTTCTCTCAATATTAATGATGATGTTCCTAAGTTTGTATCTGGTCCCCATGTAACTGATGTGAATGATGATGACCCTCCTTTTTACGTTAATCTAAACATCCATGACATGATATTCCATAATGCCATCCTAGACTCTAAAGAATCACACAACTGGATGTGTAAGTCAATCATGGACAATTTGGGACTTGAGATTTCTAGACCATACAAGGATTTGTTTTCATTTGATTCAAGAAGTTTCAAGTGTTTAGGTTTAATTAAAGATCTTATGGTGAATTTAACTCAAGTTCCCGAAAAAAAATATTGTTATAAAAGTAGTAGTAGTACATATCCCACCTAGGTTTGGAATGTTTCTTTCAAGGTCTTGGGAAGCCAGGTTGGGAGGAACCCTATAGATGGATATGTCTTATTCATCAATTGCAATATTTGGAGAACTAAGAAGGCTTTATAGGGAAGTCCAAATGATGTATGTGGTTAGTAGTAAAACAAAGCTATAAAATCATCCTCTTTATGTCACGATTGAAACTGAGACTGGATCTTGGATTTTTTATAATGATTTATGTCTAGAAGATGAGAAACAAAAAATTGAAAATGAATTTTAGGAGAAAAAGATGTTTCTAGTTAAAGATCAAGGGATATGGAACATAAAATTTGATGGTTCCACTTGCAAAGATGGTTCGGGGAAAGGTATCTAGATTATTCCTTGATATCTTACTAGTCAACTGCATTCCTTCAAGTTGTACTTTGAATGCACCAATAACATTGTAGAGTATGAAGCTATGATCATTGGACTAAATATGTTGAGAGAGAAAAAGGTAAGGAGGATTCATGTCTTTGGAGATTCAGAGTTGGTAGTGAAGAAAGTGTTGTGTATATTATCAAAGCAAACATCTAAGGATGATGGCTTATCAAAATGAGGTATGGGATATGTTTGACAATTTCTTTTTAGAACATAAATATCTATTGTTTCTAGAGAAGAAAGTGCATTAGAAAACTCATTAGCTACTGCTACTAGTACTTTTAAATTCCTATGCATCCAAATTGAAAATATGAAATTAATGTAAAGCACAGACCATCTATCCCATATAACATCAAGCATTGTAATTTTTTTGAAGAGGATCAGCACATCTAGAGATTCTTAGAGGTGGTTGATGAATTTAAAAATACCCCAATTTATCAAAATGGAGATGAAGAACCTAACTTGAATGCACAATTAAATGTTTTGATGAGTGTTATGGCTAGACAAGGAATTATTCATCTAAGCAACAACTTTATTCTAAAAGGTTTGGTTCCTCTAAAAACATTGTTTGACAACAATGATGTAGCTATAAATCCTAGGATTCAACCAAGTGACAATCAATTGGAGGATTATAATTTAGGAACATAGGATTATCCTATGTTTGTTAAGGTGTCTAATTCTTTAAAGATGTAGTAGAAGCAACAATATGCAAAATTTTTGAAGGAAATTTCAGATGTGCTTACATGGAAGTATGAAGATTTGAAGGTGTATGAAAAGAACATCATTCAACACACTATTCCACTCAGGGAGAATGATAAACCCTTTAGGACGAAACTAACAAGGATCAATCCAAATCTTCTACAGTTAATAGAAAAGGAGGTTAAAATATTACTCATTGCATAGATCATTGTGCAATTAAGGTTTTCTAATTGGATTTTCAATCTGGTTCTGGTTAGGAAACAAAGTGGAGAAATAAAACTTTGTGTGGATTTCAGAAATATGAATAAAGTTTCTCGGAAAGGCAATTATCCGTTACCCAAGATGGAATATATATTGTAGACAGTAGTTGGTGTTGAGACGATTTCCATGCTTTATGGTTTTTTTGGATATAACGAAATACTGGTTAATCTGAGAGATCAAGGCAAGACATCATTTACTACACCATGGGGCACCTTCATGTACTCCAAAATTCCTTTTGAGATGATGAATGTTGAAGAAACATCTAAAAGAGTGATGAACATAACATTTGCATATGAGAAAGACAAATTTGTAGTGGTTTATCTGGATGACATGATAGTTTTCTTTCCATCAGATTCAACCCACATGAAACATTTCAAAAAAAAAAATCTAAAGTGTAGGAAATTTTGCATATCCCTAGATCCAAATAAATTACACTTTGTTATGTAGGAAGGAATATTATTGGGTTAATAGTCTCTAACAAAGGAATAAGGATTGATCTAAAAAATGTTGCAGCAATCAAGAAGTTAGAACTACCCATAAGTAAAAAGGAAATACAGTCTTCCCTCGGTAAAGTTATTTTTCTAAGGAGGTTTGCTCTTAATTTTGTAGAAATTATAAAAGAAATTACCAACATGCTGAAAAAGAGATGCAAAATTAAATGGACCATTCCATCTTGAGAAGTGTTTGACGGAATTAAGCATGCATTGGCATGTACTCCTATTTTAATAAACCTGAATTTCTAAAAATAATTCCTGATCTTTTCATTTTCATTTGAACATACTATCTCCGAAGTATTATTATTGAAGAATAGTGATAACCATGAGAAAAATATTTATTTCTTCAGAATATCTTTAAGGGATGCATAATTGAAATACAACATCATGTAGAAGCAAGAATTTTCACTTCTTAAGACATTAGAGGATTTTAGCGTTTATATTTTGCATTTTCATGTTAAATATTTTGTCCCTAATAGTGTAGTCAAATATATCTTAAGTCATCCTGATAGTGATGGAAGAAAAGCTAAGTGGATCACTAAGCTATTGGAATATGACCTAGAGGTCAAGCCAATAAAGTTGATTAAAGGTCATTCTTTAGCAAAGATGATGACATAGAAAAATGTTCATTCCTTTGGTATAGAATTTTTATCAATATCCTCAAATGACACAGATGACAGGATGAGTTTAAAGGTATCTCACGAACTAAAATAGTGCCCATGGTATATTGATATAATTTATGTTCTGTAGAATTTAGAGGCCCCACCAGGGACAACCAAAACCGGAGAAAGATCCCTCAAAATTAAAGTGATTAAATATTGTTGTGTTGATGGATATGTGTACTAGAAAGATCCATCTGATATACTCCTAAACTATTTGATAGAAGATGAAGAAAAAATGGTTGTGAAGGAATTCCATTAGGGTGTTTGTGCAGTACAACATTATTTGAAGGCTACATCAAATAAGATCCTCAGGGCAGCATTTTATTGGCCAACTTTTTAGATGTTCACAAGGAAGTGGTAGCCTATTTCAAATGCTAGATCTTTGAAGGAAAAACTAAGCTGTTGTCATTACCTCTCAAGCCTATCTGAGTAGAAACCCCATTTCAACAATGAGTATTGGAATTCATAGGAGAGATCCACCCAACTTCCTTAGATTAGATTAGCACTAGGTAGAAAAGCATTTTATTCAGTTTCATTACCATTAATGAGACTTTTACAGAAACACGATGCAAATCCAAATGATTTTTAGAGAAGGATAAATCAACTTATTAAAGTTGAAGAATTGAGGCAACAAGTATACAATCAATCAGAGTTGTTCCAAAACAAATTGAAAAATGTGTTTGATAAAAAGGTGAAAGAAAACGATTTTAAAGTTCAATATATGGTTTTGAAATGGGATGCTAGGATTGAAAATAAAGGGAATCAGAGAAAGTTTGATCAACTTTGGAAAGGACCCTACAAAATGGTTGCATTTCATAGTAAGAATGCATTCATTCTAGAAGATCTAAACGGTGATCTCATCAATGGAGGCCCAATAAATGACCATTTTCTAAAACATTACTTATCCTAAAAGTGTAGTCTAACTTCGTTTTCCATATGTATATATCCATTTTATTTTCAAATAAGTTGCAGGTTTAAACAACACTTAGAAGGATTTGAAGCCCTGAGTGAAGGCCCTACAATCTAACCTAGCGTTTATCACATTTTTATTTGAAGTTTCAATATAGTGTGTAGTTTATTTAATAACAATAATATAGTCACTTGAATCAATGATGCGGTATAGAAGGTTGGACCAATGGCTCAGAAACTGAAACTACGAGTTCTTTTCTATCTCAAAAGGAGGACAACATCATCGCTGGATCAAGCTATTATCACAATTTTGCTTCATCAATTTAATTTCACCAATGTATTTTTTTTATTCAAAATTTTTTAGGCGTTGACAGTGGGTCAGTGCCAATTGTAAAAACTTTAATAAAAAATTCTAACAGAAATAATATCGACTCGTATTATAGATTTGTAAAATAAAAGTCATTGACAGATAGAGTATCGTCACTAGTTTTAAATTTGTAAATTGACATAGTGACAGCTGGAGTATCAGTGCCCATTTGAATTTTAAAGTTTTGGAGTTCAATATCAAAAGGCACTAACAGGTCACACATTAGTAGAGGAGTAGTAATCGATCAATGACATGACATGTTATGATTTCACATGACATTTTTCAGCCACCAAGAGGTAATCTTATCATAAAAATCATGATTTCGCAGAAGAATCTTATGTAACCACGAGTCATGTGAATAATGATTTCATTATGTGGTTTATTGAGTGTAACACTTTGAACTTATTTGTTCTGAATGGTGAAATTAAGTTTAGTATGTGGTTAATCCTTTGTATGTTTCATTCCCCGAAAAAAATCAACAATTATCCTGAAATCTCACATCAAATCCCACTCCCATCTCTAGTGAAAGTGTCTTTAACGATGAAAATTATGGGGAAGAGTAGAAAATTACATAGAGGAGAGCCCAAAGGACCTGACCTCCTCAAGGCATATCCAGAAATTCAACATCATTTTCGACAGGTAGGATGGGATGAGGTTTTCTTCCGGCGTACAAATTGCCATGACGGTGTTGCCAAGTTCTTCGTTGAAGGTATTGATGGCCAGGGAGTTAATGTTGGAGTGATTTCTTTTCCTGTTACTAAAGAGGTGATTGTGGAAGCCACAAGGTTCCCTGTGGACAGAGAATGGTGGTTCAAAATCCATATTTTGACTAGAATCGATGTATCATTCTTATTGAAGGATGAATACAAGGATAGGCCCTCACGTTCAGAGATATCGATAAGTTGGTTAAAGGACGAATGTGATGTGCTCCTGCTAATTTCACAATCATATTTCAAATGCGAGGGATGCTTCAACATGGTTAATTTATATCATATATGTTTTGTTGCCCACTTCACAAGACAAATCAAGATGATGCCCCTTGTTTTTTGTGAATGAGTCTCAAACAAATGGCTTCAAGGGTCAGGGGAAAACCAAATGTTTCCTCTCATTTTATTCATCACAAGTGTTTGATTAATTTTCCGATTGAAAATCATCTAAGAAAAGTCAATAGAACATAGGAACACTTTCTCTTTTGTGGGGGTTTCTTAGAGACTATTAAATAAAAGAGATGTAGAAAGAAAGAAACTAAGTAAACTATTAAACAACCCCAAAACCAAGAATATGGGACATCATCCATCCAAACCAGAATCCAAAAAAGAGCAGAATCTATTCCTGCTTTAGTTCTTGAATTGGTAAGGGTTTATACAAGAAGGAGCACAATACTTAGAGAAATGAAAATTTTTCCTTCTTCCCATGTGCCTCCTCCTATAGAGACAGAGACCATTAAGCCAACAAAGGATGTTGAGGGTAAATCCACTAAACCTCAGAAAAAGTAGACAAAATCTAACAAAGAACCTACCTTAGTTGAGATTTATAGAGGTGGAAAGAGGCCACATACGAGATCAATGAGCGAGATAAGGCTAAATATTAAACTAAAGCAAAACCCTGGTATGGAAAAATATGTCATTGACATAGATGATATGCCTCAAAAGGATTTAATCATAAATAATGAAAATCCTACAAGTTTCAAAATAGCTAAAAAGAAAAGTAAGAAACCTTCTACACAGGGAAAAAAAATTAAATTAATTTATTAAATTAATTAATTAAAAAAAAAAAAAAAAAAAAAAAAGAGAGAGAGGAGAAATAGTAATGTTGATATCCTGTTAGAAGCAGATAGCACACTCGGTCATCTTAAAGGCTTTTGCCTAGGCGTTGATAGTTATTCTGTCAATGATTTTCACTGCTGAAGTTTTGATGAGCACTAACATCTACAGTGTCAGCGCAATTTTTTCCTGATTTCTATGAAACGCTAATAGCAAGCCCATCAACCATCCCAATTTCTCTCCTGACTTGAAAGGGTACTAATGTATTTGTCAGCACAAGGAGAAAATTATTTTTTTAAGTGACTAATAACAACTTAGAGAAGAGGTAGCCCCGAATGAAGGAGTTTAGTACATGTTTCCTCTTTTGATCAGTCAAGGTGATGTTTCAAGGAAAGATTACCACATTCGGCATGTTAATGAGGCTGGATTTCAGAAAAACTAGGCAGGATATTAGTGATCAGTTTTGACCCTAAGTTTCAGCCACGATTCGAGCAAGCTATTTGATTTTTAGATACATAACATTTTTTATTTTATTTCATAATAGAAACATGTAATGTATTCAATTTTTTATCAGATATGTACTCTTTTATTTTAGAACTTTGAAATTAATGGTTTGCTAGAAACTTGGTTTTAGTTTTTAAGTCATTCGAAAAGACAAAGACTTTGTAATGAAGAAGGGTTGGAATATTTTCAAAGAAAGCCTTATTGTGTACTGTGCATGTATTTGATTAGTTATTATACAACAAATTATGTGAGGAGTTTGTAGAAATTCATGTGTTTACGACTTCTTGTATGTTTTCTAAGTTTTATATGTTCTTCAATATTTGAATACTAGGTTGTTGATTTGGAACTCATACCTTTGTGCTCAAAATTCATTTATTCAAATATTTATTACATTTTTTTCACCTAAATATTGCACTATTTCATTTTTCTATTCTCTAATTTCCAAACTTGTTAACCATTTTAGATATATCTTAAGTCTTTTTTTGAGTGCTAAACTTGGAAAAAGATTTAAATATTGAGACATTTGATCTCTCGACATCTAATAGATCCATAGTTAAGATGAATCTAGGATGTGTAATTATTAATATTATTAATAATTAAATTTTTTTATTTTATTTTATTTCTTTTGAATTTAATTTTATTTTTAATGTAATTTGACTGAGTGAAAAATGTTTAATATAAACATAACCTTACAACACTCTCTTCTATACTCATCTAATGAAGCCTTATATTAATTTAATAAATAATCTTAATGGGATTTTTTATTATTAAAAACTAAATATAATTATAGGCGTCTTTATCTTCGAATAAGCTTCCATAATTGTAATATAATTATCCATAGTTATTAGAGGGATGGCAGAGATTTAGACCCCATATAATATTCTACAATGTCCATAGTAGTATACACAAATCAAAGGTTGGGATTTATCCCAAAATAGTTACGCATTTTTAATTAAAATGATTAATTAAAATAATATCATATGAGAAAGCGTCATATGAAGTAAGTTGAGGTTTTTGGGTAGGTGGTATAGATAATCCATAATATTGAGCCACAATATTGCAACAAAGGTTATTTATAGATAAACAATCTCTCTCGTAAAGTGAGGGTAAATATATTTATAGTAAATCGGGGTAAATATCCATGATTAAGAAGCTTGTTCTATGTTTTTTTCTTAATGTATATATGTTTAACTTATATATTTATCCTTTTTATTATTTATTAATAATAATTTATTTATTTAATAATAATAATAATAATGAAGCTATAGTTTAGTTGACTTGCTATTATGAAAATACTTTGTGTAGCAAATTCGTTTACAATGATACTTTAACCTAAACCTGGGGAGGTGTGATCAAGGCTCTAGGGTTCAACAAAGAGTGTGGTAGAGGGTAACAAGCACCCACAGAAGCACAAGGAGGAGGGAGCTCCAGTCCCTCCTACAATAATGCGGTTGCAAGCAAGGGAAGAGCAGGGAATAAGAGGAAGCCTCCACAACCTTTGGAGGTCAAGACAAAAAACACAGAAACTAAGAAGGTGGAAGGCAGCAAAACCCATGTAAAACAAGGGACCCATGAAGAGAACCGACAAGAGGAGAAAGTGGAAGACAAAGTTCAGGATACAAGGAACAGAACCAAGATGGGGCCTTTTAAACCCAAGACCATAACTAAACCACAAGTTATTTTAAATGATCGAGCTCTACAAGAGCATAGGGATCACATGGCAAAATATGCCATCATATGAAAATTTATGGGTATCTGGTCGTCTGAGAAAGCGTTGTACACTTGGATAAAATACAACTAGAAACCAAAGGGGGAGTTAAATATACATCTTGGATCCAAGGGTTTTTTTACAGTGGTATTCACAAACATGGAGGACAGAGACATGATTCTTGAAGGAGGACCATACTTCTTTGTAGCTACTGGACTCTATATGCGGCCATGGAGGAAAAACTTTGTGCCAGAATGAGAAACCTTCACTTCGATACTGGTATGGATTATACTCTACTCCTTACCTTTAGATTACTATATGCCAGAATCTGTAAAAGCTATAGGCAATAAATTAGGTCATTTCTTAAAGATTTCATAGGCAACTCTACGAGGAAAATATACCTCCTATGCTCGGATCTGTGTGGAGATGGAGCTATCAGGAGCCCTTCCAGATGAGGTCATTCTAGAATTCTATGATGAGGAATGGGTTCAAACAGTTGACTATGAACATATCCTGTTTAGATGTCAGAAATGTCATGAAAATGAGCACCTATCTAGAGATTGTTCTCTTAATAGAAGGGAGGAAGATCTAAACACCAGTAAAAGGAAAGATCAGACAGGTTTCACCAAAGCCAAAGGAAAAGGAAAAGGAGGGGGAAGGAAGACATAAAAGAACCCTACTAAGAAGGATAAAAAAATAAGAGAGAACAATAGTTTTGAGATCTTAGGAGAACAAAATGTAGATGGAGGTGATCAAAAGAGGACAGAGAATCAGACAGCAAGGGGGAAAGGAAAAGAGACCAGCATGGAGTTCACTCAGGAACAAAATGAACACACAACGGACCCTTTGAGTAACATGGAAATAGAAAAATATCATGATACGACTCAAAGTGAAAGTGGCACAGAGGGCCAAGACTTATAGGAGATCCTAGAAAGGGAGAGCCTAGAGCCGGAAAAGTTTCTTGAACAAGGAGGAAACCTGGGAATAAACTCCATACCTCAGGAGGACGTTGACAAGGTACAACAACTATTCCTTAACAAGTCACATCAAACAGTTGCAGGAGTCAAAAGAGGATATGATAACCAGAAAAATAAAGGGACTTCCACAATAGGATTAATAATAGGAAAATTAACGAAAACCCCAAGAAAGAGGAGGGGAAGAAAAAGATAGAAAGAACTACTACTGGAGTGTGGAAAACTCATGATTGACTCAGGAAGGATGAAAGACCTTTCCAATTACTCCTTTAACTCCCCACCTCAATCAAAATCACAACCTAGACATTAGAGGACAAGGGAGTAAGAGAAAATAGAGGAATCTAGGTAACAAAATCAAAGAGGAAAAACCTGACATGGTATTCATACAGGAAACAAAATGCTTAGTGGATAAGATCAAATAAAAACATAGAAAATGGTTAAATAGATATGAATATCTTGAAGTTAAAGCAAATAAATCTGTTGGTGGCATTCTCACTCTATGGGATCCACATAAATTTGGTGTGATTGATGTGGAGGCTTCTAGACGTCACCTCTTTTTGATTTTCCAATCGGTGGGTGATAGGAAATGTTACATGATCACCAATGTCTACGGTCCTCAGCCAAGGGAGGACAAACTTTGACACCTCACCACTCTGGAGGATATGAAGAAAAGATACCTAGCTCTACCCTATATTCTAGGAGGTGATTTTAACATGACAAAATCACTCACAGAGAAGAAAGGAGGTACTAGAACTCTTCGTAGGGATTCAATTGCCTTCTATAACTTCATCACCAATATGAAATTGGTTGAAATGGAAACCAACAATGGAATCTTCACTTTAAATAAAAAAAGGGGCAGCCCTACCCAGGTAGCCTCAAAATTAGACAAATTCATTATCTCAGATGAACTTCTTCTCATGGGAAGTAGCCTGAATGCACTCATGCTACCTTTTAAAGGTTCAGACCACTGGCCTATCCAATTGGAAGCTTCTCTATTTGGTAAACAAAGGAACTCCCTATCCCTGTTTGAGAATTCTTGGTTCACATACTCGAATTTCCTCACAAACATTGAAAAATGGTGGAAGGAAGAGCTACCCCTTCAAGGTACAAAGATGTTCCTTCTACACAGCAGGCTCAAGCACATTAAAGGCAAGCTCAAAGAGTGGAATGAAAATGAATTTGTCAATATCTTCAAAGCTAAAGGGGATGTGGAAAAGAAACTAAAGGAAATAAACCAAATTCTTATCACAGAAGGCTATATAGATGAAAGGAAAGAGATGGCAGAAGCACTCCAGCATGATTGGGAAAATAGATGTCTATAAGAGTTCTAGAGACAGAAATCTAGAGTACAATGGATTAAGGAAGGGGAGAGAAACACCAAATTCTTCCACAGATCCACCATAGCTCACAGAAACAATGTTGGGTCCCTATAATACTAGTGATTACCCCATTACTATGGTAGTTGTACCCCTTATTAATATTGTTGTGCCCCTATTGCCCCCATATTGTTATTACTGCACCCCATAGAATCCCTCTATTGTTATTTTTGTGGCTTTATATTATTATTATTAGGTCGGCTGGGTTATATTTTGACTCCTTAGACTCCTATATATAGAAAGGAGGTCTTGTCATTTGAAGCATCTAAGAATTGTTCATTTGTGTAATGTAAAGGTGGTTGCCCCTCGAAGAGGCTGAATTCTAAGGCGTTCAACTATCTTTTCTATCTTTTTGTGCGCT